>JAATLQ010003696.1:1008-35421 GCA_013421005.1 Heliconius erato x Heliconius himera | reverse complement strand
TCCGATCTTACTTAAATTTATATTTCCATTTCTTCGCTCTGGTGTCGAGGTTAAGCGCGGCGTTGAGTTCTGCCACTCAACACGCAATGCCTCCAGAATTCGGCAGAAAGTGGGGAACGGAGTGTCTTAACACTAGGTTCCCTCTGCCTACCCTGCTGTGTGCGGGATACAGCGTGAAGCTAATAATAGAAATATGATTTTATTGGACAAGATCCGACTGTATACACGATGGTTGTGGGCTCGATTCCCACGGGGGAACGTATTATTATTTATCATTTGGCGTTATATTATCATATTGAGTTCCAATATACAACACACAGTGTTGGAGAAAGAAATGTATATGATTTAATGCAGGGAAAAACGTCAAGCCAATAAATATATTATCTCTATCTCCAAGCGGGAATCGAACTCACATTCCTCGCTTATACAATCAAACAAAGCATGATACCGTTTGAATAGTAGAAATTTAAATTTTAAACCACAACAGTTACATATACAAATAGCACAAATCTCCGCGAGAGCGGTACGCGTCACAGGAGGAGAGTTTATTGACGTTGACAAATTACTTACCGCAAAAAGTAATATAGAAGCAAAATATCGTATTTTACCTGTTTCTTTAACTTTTTTTGTGCAAGTCATCTGTTTTTATTATCTAATTTTTTTTTTTGATGTATAAGTGTATAATAATACAATGATTAGATTCAGTGGAGGCAAATATAAGAAAATAATGCATTTTTTTACTCTGTATTTCACACATGGCAAGGTAGGCAAAAGGTACCTGGGAACCTAGTGTTAAGACTCTCCGTTACTCATTAAGACCTCCGTTCCCCACTTTCTACTGTGCTTTAATGCCTTTTTATATAAGAAATACATAGTTATTTAAATACTTCGCGTAAATTAATTAATTAGAGGTTATTATTATTTAATAATCGTGTTTATTTTTTGTTTTTGTATTAAGTGAAAATAAATGCTTAATAAAAAATATACAGTCATCATTTTCTGAAAAAAAAATTGTAATGTCTTAATCAGCTTTATGTTGTATCCCGCACACAGCAGAGGAAACCTGGTGTTAAGGTACTCCGTTCCCCACTTTCCACCGAATTGTGGAGGCTTTGCGTGTTGAGTGGCGGAACTCAACGCCGCGCTTGGCCCCGACACCAGAGCGAAGAAATGATAACATGAATGTGATAAAATTTTTCATTATCTCGAGTGGGTATCGAACCCGCAACCAGTTTTACAGTTTTGTACAGTTATACAGCTTACAGATTACAGATTTTATAGTCACATTTTGTGGCCCTGCGCCGGCCTCCAATAATATTTAACTTTTCATATAATATTTCATGTAATTTTCAGGTAATATTTTAACTTTTCATTATGCCATAATCAGTTCTTGTCGTAGTATCTTCTTTTATGCATATGACTTGTACAAAATAAAGGCGATGTTTCGACATGACATGACATCTGTCAGGCGTCTCGTGACGGCCTATATATTTGTAAACTGCTGATGTTTCTCGCGAATGAGTCCCTACTTTCCGCCAAATTCTCAATGCACTGCGTGTTGAGTGGCGGAATTCAACAATTGTTACTAGAACGAACGAATCGATTACCCCGATTGGAAATCGAACCCACAACCATTCTACCTCCACCTTTTTCTAAATATGGATTCTCTTATTACGTACCGTAACGTTACCTCTTTTTTACCTTTTTTGTGTGTACTTTATACAAGCACTTTCGAAAAATCATAACAGACTAATCAAAAAAAAACATTTTCTTAGGCATTCATTACAATATATCACATAAAAAGTCTCAAGGAAAAATTTGTATCAAAATTTTCTTTGTATTAATTAATTCGTAATTAGCTTTCAGCGTTATTATTAAGCTTTTTGTGTTGTAACGTTATTTTAGATATTTCCTTGTTTTAAACGTAAACGTGTAAAATTTATATTAAATATGTTTAGAGTAATATTTTTTATTGGTAAATACAGTTTCGGGTTTGATTCTCGCTCGTAGATATGAAATATTTTCGTTTCCCGTCCCTAGGATTAAAAATAAAGAGAAGCGTTGAGCTCCGCCACTCAAATCTCCAAGTCTCGAAAAATGGGCGGAAAATAAGAGAACGGAGGGACTTAACACTAGGTTCCCTCTGCCAAATTTGCTTTGGATGTTATGTAAAACTAAAAAAAACAATATCATATTTACTCAGGCATATCTTCATAGAAGCCAACAGATATTTTTGGAGTTTTACCGAGAAACGAGAGAGATACTGAGCAATAAATCATTTCGGTTCCCTTTCGTTTATATTATAAGCACTGCTTGTGGCTGAACACGACTCCACAACCGATATCAGACAGGACAAGATGAATGAGGAACTTCCGTATATAAAAGAATTTTTAAACTTACTAAAATATTATTTCTAAATCAAATCAAATCAGCTTCGCGCTGTATTCAGCCATACAACAGGGAAGGCAGAGGTAACCCAGGGTTAAGAGACTTTACACGGAATTATGGAGTTATTGCGTGTTGAGTAGCGGAACTCAACGCCGCGCTTTGCCTCGACACCAGAGTGAAGAAAAATATTAAATATTTCATTTCCTAGAGTAGGAATCGAACCCACAACTTGCCACGTGTAAAAATCTATCTAATTTTCGACTTAATATACATAATCGAAATGTTTGTTATGATAACCGTATAAAATATTATAATCTCTGCATAACTCGATAAAACGTTTCTTAACTTACACAGCATATACCGAAACTAAATTAAAAAAGCATATATATACATAAAAAAAGTAAAATCTTGAAAGAGTCTTAATTACTTATTCTATGTTCCCTTTTATAATTTTTCTTCAAAAGCCTACGCTTGGGAAGTATGCAGGTGCGTATAATATAGTATAGAGTGAAACAAGTGACATAAGCTTTGCTGTAGGAAAGTTGAATATGAATATACCGCGTTCATTATTAGTGACCTCATAATTAGATCCTCGTTGGCGTGACTTATAAGAGATGGCGGAAAAAATGGTGGTGTTTTTTTTTATTTCAAACTTTGGTATTTTTTTTGTATACATATATGGTGTACAGTTTAATTCAAATTGTATACCTAATTGTAATATTGAGTGTTAAAATTTCTACTAAAAAAATGCAAAGAATTTAAACTATTTGTCAATAGGTTTAATTTTAACTTAACTTAACTTAACTTAGCTTCACGCTTTATCCCTTGCGGGGTAGTCAGAGAGAACGGAGCGCCAAACGCTACGGTCTCTACATACCTCTTTCGCCTCGTCCAATGTCATCAACCTCTTCATACATGCCCTTCGGGGGGTCCTCATGCTTTTTACGTGACACGTACAGTATCTAGGTTTAATTTTATTTTTTCATAAAACCTTATTAAAAAGATAGAAAAGAAAATATTACTTTAAATTTAATTTTACATCACAATTGAATCGATTCGATTTAATTTTCAGTTCGATTTTTATTTCATTAATATAAGGACCAGCTTATTTTAATTACCCGTGTTCAAACGTTGCATCCAAAAAGCCTTTTTGAAACATGCATTACTACTTCAAGTTTTAATCTTTTTTATTTTCTCACAGCCATCAAACATCAACCATCAGAGACTTCTAATCTGATTTGACAAATATTTTCTTTATTTTTCTTACCACATACCACTTAGTATAGAGTATATTTAAAATATATTTTTATCCATACTATTTAAGACATTAAGCCACAGATTATGAAAAAAAGTGTCACAGAATAGCGATCATTAGCTAATCTCGAGTAAACCCGCTCCCTCTTGCCAAATGAGCCGCCACTCTAATGAGGTCTTACGCAGCATTACGTAACAGAATTCCATTATCCTGCCACAAAGCAGCCATAAATCAAGGGGGGAGGAGGGAGGAGGGGAGGGGGGAGGCACTAAAGTTGACGTCTTTTTTAATAACAATGCCTGCCATGTCATCTTTTGTCCTGTTATCGCAAACAAGCGGAAATAAAAAACTCGGAACGATCTTTTTGGTAATGTTTTTGTGTTTTCGGTTTCGTTATACGTTATGTGATTCCGATATGTCGGATTTGGGAGTTTATTATTTTTTGCATAAGTCGCTTAGGGTTAAGACACTCCGTTCTTACATTTTCTCCCCAATTTTCTAACCACTATAAATAGTGTTTAGTCAATTCAGTGCTCCACCTCGTCTTGTTATCAGAGCGAAAAAATGAATTTTACTATATTATTCCGAGTGGAAATGGAACTCACAACCGTGGCGCTTGCAATCAAGCGCTGTCCTACGACGGCTTTATTTTAAAATATTTAAAATTTATACTCAAATCTGGATTTTTTATTAGATTTGTCTTTTTTGTATATAAATCATATAACCTAAGCCTACGAACAGCAAAAAAAAACAAGAAAAAGAACAAATTACTTATATATACGTGCGTAAAATCACAATTCCATTTACTAATATCCCAAAATATAAGATAAGATAATAGTTTGCTTATTAATTTGAACAGTATAAAAGCACAAGAACCTATCGTTCAATAAAATCGTTATCAGCTTCACGCTGTATCCCGCGCACAGCAGGGTAGGCAGAGGGAACTTAGTGTTAAAGCACTCCGTTCCCCACTTTCTGCCGAATTATGGAGGCATTGCGTGTTGAGTGGCAGAACTCAACGACGCGCTTAGCCTCGACACCAGAGCGAAGAAATGGAAATATAAAATTAAATAAATAAGTATTTCATCTTCTCGAGTGGGGATCGAACCCACAACCAGTCGGTTTTACAGTCACACATCGTGCCGCTGCGCCACGACTGGCCTCATATAATCGTTATATTGTAATAATATAATTGTATTCAATTATAACTGGCTCAGGTCCATCAACTTTATTGTAGTCCACATAATACGAAGATTATATTATTAGCCCTTGATTGAGTGGTGTTCGACCAATAATAACCACTTGGTGAGCTTGAGACTGTTGTTGTGATATACATATCCATGTATTTTCATATATATCGTGTAATATTGTCGTATTATGCCGGGATTTAGCTTAGAATAGTCAGAGCGCTTGTGATGATTACAAAGTTCGATTTTCAGCCTGAAAAATGTGTATTTCTTAGTTTCATGCATTCATGTATCGTGCACATAGGAGGTGAAAAAAGGGAAAAATGTATCCGGAATTGGGCGAAATGTGAACAACGAAAGCGTCTTAATGGGAAGCGAGTGTGCCTAGAGACATCAAACGTTTGATAGAATGGAATTAGCTTCACGCTGTATCCGGCACACAGTAGGGTAGGCAGAGGGAGCTTAGTATTAAGACACTGGGTTCCCTACTTTCCGCCTATACCAGAGCGAAAAAATGAAAATATAAATGTTAATAAATATTTCACTTCCTCGAGTCCCCACTCAAACCCACAACCAATCGATTTAACAGTCACACTTTGTGCCCCTGCGCCACGACTGGCCTCATAGTCCACATAGGATATAGAATAGAAATAATAATATATTTAATTTAATAATGAAGAAACAATTCTAAAATTATTTATTAATTAATTACAACTTTCTTCAATGATTTAGCAAATATCTTTCATTATCATATTTTGATGAAATTGTAAAGTTGTTGTCTGTAAAATCTCTTTACATTATCCAAATCATAAATCACTCGTGATGAATCACATTAACAAACAATTACTAAGAAAATTTGTATTTGCGTTTGAAATTAATTAGGTATATATTATAAAAGTTTTTTTTTAAATTATTACACAGATTTTTACTATTAAGCAAATGTTTTAACCAAAATTTATTTAAAAAAATAAAATTACAATGTATACGATAATGATTTAGTTTCATATTGTAAATAATTATGAAAAATAAAACAAATTATTAAAATGCGTTAAAATATTAAACGGCAAAAAAAAAATATTTAGACCTTTAGACGCCATTGTTGCCCATATGTCCCTCGAATATTTATGTGTCGAAATATATTTTATTTTCATAGATAATCCTTAAAACGTATAGTGCAGACTAGACTGTCTCAGCTCCCGCTCTTATCGAGTGAATTATTATTTACTAAAATGATTCTCATCTGCTCTCCGGTAAAGAAACTCAACGTGGCGTTGAGTTCCGCCATTCAACTTTTGTAAATTCGGTAGAAAATATTGACGAACAAAGTGTCTTAACACTAGGTTCCAACTTCCTATCCTAATATACGGAAAAAAACCAAATCAACACTCAAACAAAAAATTAGTAAAAATAATCATCATCCATCTACCCTCCAAGGTCAGAACAAAAAGATATTCCCAGCCTAAAAGGCTGTAAGCGTTTAGATTGTAACAATTTTTTTCTTTTGCGTAAGACATGTAAATGTGAGTGACGCGAGGACGTCGCGATTCGACGATCAATAAAGTATGTTTGCCAGCGTTCTTGTGGAATTTTGAAATTGTATTAAATATATTGGAGCTTCTCATACGTTAGGGGTGGATTCGGTAATTTTATTTGGTTTAGTTTTGTATATTTATTGTTCTATTCTTAGTACTGTTAAGGCACATGTAGTGGGTAGAGGAAATTTGGGAACCTAGCGTTAAGACACTTCACTCGCATTAAGTCACTTCCGTTCTCCTCTTTCCACCGAATTCTAGAGGTATTTAATATTTGGTGGCATAACTCAACGCCACGTTTTACCTCGATGCCACAGCAGCAAATGAAAATAATAAATATTTCCACCGAGTGGAAATAGAACCCACACACTGTCGCATTTGCAGAAGCACGCTTGTACCGTACGGCGATGCCCTCTACACGTATATTTATTTTCATATATTATACATATACTTCTCTCTACAAATAAGGTGAAGAGTTACTGTTTATATTCACAGTCATTTACTAATATGTTGATTAAAGATAATCAAGTAACTCATAACTTGCAATGCTCTTTATATATTTAACTTAACATTAAGTATCTACAAATTAAAGACATATTTAAAATTCATAGAAAAAACTCAACATTTAAAATATATTTCCTTACGATTCGAAAAGTGAGTTGCGGAGGGAGGAGAGGACGCGAGATTGGAAAAGGGAGAGCGGTAGGATAATATAATTTACATCCGTCCATTTAAACCAATACATTCACAGTCAGCCGTTTTCACTGGGAACCCAATGCTAAGACACTGCGTTAACATTCAGACACTTCCGTTCCCCAAATTCCCCCGTTGGAATGGAGTTGGAATCGATCCCACAAACCTTGCGGCAAGCTTTTGCTTTTACCACGACGTCGATGACCTCTATCTTATTTATGTACCTACATCTAAGCATTTCTTAAGTTACACTACGTCTTAATTTGAATCTCAAAGGCTGGAATAATATAAATATACTGGCAACACTACTCACGAGTACCCTCGGGTCACCGACTTCATATAGAAAGGACAACAAAAGATCTTTTTTTACTTTAGTTCCTTCGTATATGTTTATTTCTTTTACGAACAAGTTGATGTATTGTTGTGTAAGGGATGAAACCTCTTATAATAATACGATAGTGAAGACACAGTCATCTTTTAACTGGGTATAAGTAAGTAAAATGGCTTTTTTTATTTTTAAATTCCAATGAATTTGACGTTTGTATTACAATATAAAAAAAAATATAATAAAGAGATCACAATATTTGCTATCTTTTTAATATAAGTACAGAAAAAAATCAAATTTTTTAGTCAATGCAATAAAAAGATACAAGAATTCAGCAACATTCAACGCGCAATGGTCTGAGAGTTTAACGGAAAGTGGGGGACGGTAGTGTCTTAATGAGAAAGGGGTGTCTTAACACTAGGTTCCCATGTTCCCTCTGCCTACCCTGCTATGTGCGGAATACTGTGTGTGGCTAAAAACAATAATAATAACATATACATAAATGTAACCATTAAAAAGTAACGGTTGCCAAATTTTCATGCATCATCGATACATCTGGAATACAGCCAGTGCAATTTTGTGGCGTTATTTATGTACCGTTGTCAGTCAATGAAGTTACGTTTTGACAATATTATATTGTTTTTTTTTTATTTATTCAATATATATTGAGGCCAGAGGTGGCGCAGGGGCACAAGTGAAAGGTTGTTAGTTTTATTCCCAATCAGGGGAATGAAATATTTGATATTTTCATTTCTTCGTTGAGTTCAGCCACTCAAGACGTAATCCCTCAAAAGTTTGACGGAAAAGAGGGGAACACAAGTGTCTTAATAGGAACAGAGTTTCTTAACACTAAGTTCCTAGATTCTCCTTCCCTACCCCGGGGATGTGCGGTATGCAGCGTGAACCAATATTTTTTGTTCAGTATGTTTTCTATACAAGATAGGCAATACAATGGGACATAACTAAAAACAGAACAAATAAAAAAATATTAAATATATATAAAAAAAATATAAAATAATTAAAATTTATTAAAATCAATAAATATAAATTTTTCATACTTAACAAACGATGTTTCAATAATTTTCATATATATATAAATGTTTATTTCTAAGAAAAAACATATTATTTCTTTTAAATAACAATATAAATAGTAAGAATATCTCCAGAGATATAACTTAATCTTAACGTTTTATGCGCTTGGGGCATCATGATAAATTGTTGCATAGAAAGCTGCATAGAAATTCAATTCTTTCGATATCAGTTGTAGCTTGTTAGAAAGTTAGCTGTTATAAACTATTCCAATAATATAATGTACAATACATTATTTTGTTTTATATTTTTATAAGATTTATGGGATATTCTTATGAAAATTGACCATTTCATCATTTTATTGAAGACTTTTCTTTGGTAAGAGAAATACTTATTTAGAAAACGTATAAAAATTTGAACGCAGCGGGACTCGACCCGCGCCCCCTAGAAACCGACCAGGCGCTCTGACCACTAAGCCATGCGTTGAACGCAGGGTTCGAGTCCCGCTGCGTTCAAATTTTTATACGTTTTCTAAATAAGTATTTTTCTTTCCTAAGTGTGGGATAACACTTTAAAAATGTTTAAAAATATTAAAAAAAAACACTTTTCTTTGATTTTGGAAAAGATAACTGCTGTAATTGTTAATTTATATCTTCTTATGTTGCTTGTTAGTTGAAATAAGCTTCAAAATATATGAATATTCGAATGTCATAAGGCTATTCACATTTATCATACAGAATTGATTTGACAAAATATGATATCGTGCTTAGAACATTCGTTTTAAAATAGGCATAAAATATATAAACTTAGTGTACTGTTATAAAAGTTATTTTCATTTTCAACCGACTTCAAAAAAAAGAATGGTTTTAGATTTATGTTTTTATATATGCATTGTTTGCTAAGTCAATTACAAATGGATTTTGTAGATTATTTTTTTTCATCAGAAACGGTCTCATATAAAAAATATGCATTGTGCAATTTATTATTTTGTTTAGAATTTTTCTCTTCTCTATTTAATATTGAACCCTTTTTGTAGTTTAGAAGAAGTTAAGAATACATAAAGAACTTGCCCATACCATAAATAATTCTGTACCAGTACGTCGAATATACTCGTATGTTTATTTGAAACACTGCACTGGCGGCATTCCAGGTTCATGCGTCAGAAGAGAATTGGCACCAGTCAATGTCTGGACGACCAGATCAATAGTTGGAGGGTATTTTTTATTTATTTGATTCCCTTATTGCGCATTTGTGGAGTGTTTGGTTGTGAGTGATGGCTGTAGGTTCAAATCTCAATCGGGAGAAATTAATTTTGAACAGTTTTTTTAAAACTGAATGTCTTTTCAATAATATTTATCCTATGTTTACATTCCAAGACCTTCTTCTTGTTTTTTAAAGGCATTGATATGGTAGTCGTAACAATAAATAAATAGTAATATAAATGAAAATGTATAAACATGGTGTTAACTGAAATTTTTATACAGTTTATGCATAGCAGAGTTGGCAGAGGTAATCTAGTGTTTTTAATTTATTAAAAACTGATAACTACAAAAATTTGGTCTGTATCCTTTTTCTCCATTTCATCATTACTATAGTTTTATTTTCTAACATTTTAAATTTTTAAGTACTTAGTATAATCATTTAGTTATACATTTGCATACACCCTCGCTGCAATAAGTGCAGTCGCAAAATTGCTACAACCACTTGAGAGGTGCTATTCTGCAACTATATCTTATTTAAGTTGTTTTTTACCACTAAGATGGACGCGATTGTCAGATTCGGATCTGTCGGTTTTAATAATAATCAAAAAGATATGTACTGCCATTTTAAAAGAGTATACTACTAGTTGAGGCCAGTCGTGGCGCAGTGGCACGAGGTGTGCCTACCCTGCGGGCGGCAGAGGGAACCTAGTGTTAAGACACTCCGTTCCCCACTTTCTGCCGTGCGGGATACGGCGTGAAGCTGATTTTTTTTTATACTACTAGAGTATACTACTATATTCCGGAATGTATCACTCGTAGGGTATAGACGACGTTCAAAGGACTCCTTTGAGTATACATTAGGTTTTGGCTGTTGCTGAAAATTCGTGACGGTTTACGGTAGAACACTTCGAAGAGGTTATCTCGGTTTTATAGGGTAGCTGGTTCATGTCTTGTTCTTTAATAGGATTAAAAAAAACGTCTTTAAATTTCCATCACTCCAAGTGATTCATCAAGGCATCGTCAAGCATGCACCTATCTAATTTCTCTCTCGCCCCGTCCACCAGGATCAATATATAGTGCAGATTTTGATATTTACAAAACTTATACGTATCGAAATTCATTAGTTATGAGGGAACTCATACTTGTGACAATTTTGTCTACTATCCATGTAAATTTACCACATCCGGGAACACCCACTTCATCTTACGCACTTAACTATGTGGGTCTAGAGTGCTCGAGGCATATTACCCCTTCTAGCATTCTATTTTCCAGCATTACACGAGTGTATTTTGCGGTGACTACTATGGAGTCGTTGGCAGGCGTGTTAAATTTGAGGTCCAGTTCCGGTTTCCTTCTTCTTTGTGCCTCCTCATTTAATTCCACAAATTCCAAGGTTGCGCTGTTAATTGCCATATAAATGCTATTTATTTTTCTAAATTTTCGAAACATTGCGTTCCGAGTAACGGAACTCAACGCTACAATTCCAATACCAGAACAGGAAAATAAAATTAAACTGATTATAATCCTGAAAGGAACATGTTTAAACACATCTCAAATCTTAACCAAAAATCAAAAAATCAAAGTGAATCAAATCTCATATAAAAATTGGATAAAAAATATTTAATGTTAGAGAATATTAAACAGTCAGTGTAGGCGAAGGAAATTGACTGTTGTTTTTGATAATAGTACCGTATGGCTTTAGGCGGTTCTTTTTTCCTCATTACATGCTCTTCTATAATAGGCTATTAAAATTAATGTTCGTATAAGAAACCTTTATTTGTTTGTATTATGTATCTTATTGAAATGAGGCCAGTTGTGGCACAGCGGCACAAAATGTGACTGTAAAAGTGACTGGTTGTGGGTTCGATCCACACTTAAGGAGATGAAATATTTACTTAAATTTATATTTCCATTTCTTCGCTCTGGTGTCGAGGCAAAACGCGGCGTTGAGTTCTGCCACTCAACACGCAATGCCTCCAAAATTCAGCAGAAAGTGAGGAACGGAGTGTCTTAACACTAGGTTCCCTCTGCCTACCCTGCTGTGTGCGGGATACAGTGTGAAGCTGATTTTAATTTTGAATATAGTATAGATATTTGTTTGAAAAATATAACAATTCAGCAAAAAAATAAATCGAGCTTAGCACCATTCAAAGCTCGCGAGTATAAAACTGGAAGCTTTGTCGTAAAACTGCCTCCGTTTCAATTATTTATAATATTACCCCCTTTATGTACACCGTGGCCATATATGAATATGTAAATGTGTGATTTTATATAGTAAAACTTGTTATTGTTTGTTGTTTAGTTTCACGTTGTATCCCGCATATAGCGGAGTATGAAACGGGAACCTACTGTTGAAGCACTCCGTTTTATTTCCGCCCAATTTTAGTGGGAAAACTGAACCTCGTTTTGCACAAACGAGAAAATTTAATACTAAATTAATAATTACCAAAGAAAGATTAAAAATAAAAACCATTTTTCATTACTTTTATAATTATTTATTCAACCTTTTATTCCGCTTAGAAGGGTAGGCATTGAGAAATTAAAATTAAAACACATCGTACTGTACTTGCTGCCTATATTCGAAATATTATGTGATAAGATAATTTGCGAAATTGGCGTAATTCAACGCAGCGTTATGTATTACGTCGTTGTGTTACGGACGCACGTTTGTGCCCCTGCGCCAGGGCCTTTAACATCGAATATTTAATTAGCTAAGTCGCCCAGATTTCATACACAGGAGCATATTGTATTTACCATACTTAAATCAACTTCACGCTGTATCCCGCTATAAGCAGGGTAGGCAGAGGAAACCTAGTGTTAAGACACTCCGCTACCTACTTTCCGCCGAATACCGGCGGCACGTACGTACGTAAGTAACACGGAACTCACTGCCGCCCTTTGCTCCGTCACCAGAGCGAAAAAATGGAAATATACATTATAAATAAATATATCATTTCCTCGAGTGGGGGTCGAACCCACAACCAGTCGGTTTCCAGTCACACTTTGTGCCCCTGTGCCATGACTGGCGCATTTTTACCGTACTATTCTAATTCTAACGTCACACAAGCCTACAGTTCCGTAGTACAGCCCCTTCCTTATTCTAGGCAGTTTCCGCCCCAATATTTACCTCCCCCATGTAATATACTATGTCGTAAACATCTTGTAAAGCATAACGTAAAACATTCGTTTTTATTTTCTGAGATAAAAGTGGTCATGCATACGTTAGCCTTTACTGAGTTATTTCGGAATGTGTGTATATTTTTGTACATATTTATAGTATACGAGGCCAGTCATGGCACAGGGGTACTAGCGTGTGAGTGTAAAAGGAGCTGGCTGGTTGTGGGTTCGAATTCCACTCGGAAAAACGAAATGTTTAATATTTTTTATATTATGGCTTTGGTAAAGAAGCAAATCGCGGCGTTGAAAACAGAACAGGCAATGCTTCTAGTATTCGATATATGAATAGGGAATGAAAATATGTTAATGGGAATGGAGTTTAAGCTTCCAGGTTTCCTCCAGGAATGGCGCCAGGTGATGATGTAGTCTAAAAAAATATATAATATAGTAGTGATGCTATTCTAGGACAACATCGAACTGTAAACGCGATGGTTGTAGGTTCGTTTCCCACTTGGATGGAAGTAATATTTAAATTTTTAAACCTTCACACTCATCACTCAGTACCTATAGTAAATTCGATCGGAAAAAGTGATACGAAATGATTTGAAGCTAGATTCAATATAATTTAGTAGACAAATATGTCTACAAGACCATAAGGTTCCAACGACAACGCTATATGCGTAATACAGCGTTATAAAAGTCAGTGGCGTGTGTAATTAAATAAAATAGTTATTTTTCCAAAGCCTACTCTAACTTTTCATCAATCAACCGCAATTCTCAACTACTTATCATATTTTTGTATGTTTGTTTTACGTAAAACTATAAACCTTAAAACGCACAGAAAAATCAAAGGAATTTATTTATCTATATTTTTTCATTGATTTTTCAGTTTTTATCTGTAAAGACTTAGTCTCGGTTTCAGTAAAAACTTGAGAACGCTAGAACATACTAAATATTTATCTCCGTTTACGCCCCAACGAAATCTAAAAAAAAAGAAGTAATCATCCCCAAACGCACATCCCTTTACGTCTCCCATACATTCTGAATACAGTAAAAATAAATAATATTTTCATTTCGATACAAATTTACCCATATTTTCATATATAACATCGGACCCAAAGTAAAAGCACTTATAAATTATACGATAAGAGGGCAAAATAAAAATTATCTACGACATTGCCTCGAGCGATTGCCTTTATATTATCCTTTAGGCTGTACTATTCTATTATGAATTGTGAAACTTTTATTATAATCACATCAAACGTTAGAAAATGACTTCTTTTGAGTTAAATATTTTTAGAAAACATATGAGGATTTAAACGTAGCGGAATTTGAACTCGTGTCCCTTGAAAACGTTAGTTTTTATCTTTAGAATCTTATGGTTCTTTTGAATTGCTATAAATTTTATTTTTTTAATATTATCAAATGTATTTTTATGAATGCTACAGAGAATCATATAACGTTATTGCGTAGAGTAGATAACATATAGTGTTATCAACACTATAAAATCAATAAATCAAATCAAATCAGCTTCACGCTGTATCCCGCGCACAGCAGGGTAGGCAGAGGGAACCTAGTGTTAAGATACTCCGTTCACCACTTTCCGCCAAGTTCTGGAGGCATTGCGTGTTGAGTGGCGGAACTCAACGCCGCGCTTTGTCTCGACACCAGAGCGAAGAAATGAAAATATAAATATAAATAAATATTTCTTTTCCTCGAAGGGGATCGAACTCACAACCAGTGGATTTTACAGTCACACTTTGTACTACGCCACGACTGGCCTCAACACTATAACTATAAAAATGTGTTTAAATCCCACTCGGAAGAAATTCCACATTATCCCATGAGATTCAAGCAGCGAGATAGACGCGATGTGCGCTTCTGTGGTGCCGACGACAAAGTGTTTTTTTATACTTATAAATAATTGTAGTCCCCATCGTGGCACAACGGGAGCATCTTTACTGCAAACGCGATGGTTGTGGATTCGATTTCCACTCCGATCAATAATCATATTTAAATTATTCATATTTCCTCACAAAACTCTTTGAAAATTTCGACTCTGTGAAAAGAATGTTTTATGTTTCGCAATTTTTCTACTTTACAAAACATGACTTTAAACATTAAACACACATATAAAGGCTTTGATATAAAATTAGGTGGTTTAAATGGAAACAAAATAATAAATAATTAACAGCCACTACTTGTTGTGTCAGTGATATAACGTCATAATATATTATAATACTGAATTTCAGTAAAATACACGTAATGACGGTCCTAGATACAAAATGATTTGTTAATGTTAGTGGAAATTATAAGCTTTTGTTAGTACTTTGATATATTATTTAATGTTCTATAGATATATGTAATTATTCACGTGTGAATTTTGGTGAATAGTTTAATTATTTGTCATAGCTGGAGCGTATAATATTTTCGCTTCGCTTTCTATCCTCAGTTCGCTTTGCTTGTTGTAATGATAAAAAAAATCAGAAACTGAAGTATCACTTTAACTATTTTTGTATACGATATATCAAATATATGATATATCTAATATTCTTGTAGTGTATAGATTGATAGTTTTAGTGATAAGAAACTGTTCTTAATTTTCAATAATTTTATAATTATGAATATATCTAAAATTGCACTAAAAAAGTTTATAATACTCAATAAAATAATATAACTTAAGAATTATATTAAACAAACATTTAATATACCCATAAAAAAAACTAAATCATACTTTTCTAAACAAAATTATAATATAATGTACCTACTATGGACTATACCAAATAAAATATCCATAGTAAATTGTATAAATATATCAAATGACAATTAAACTAAATCGAGGCTAGCATTTGAAACGTATGAAGCATTTAGTTCATTTATATAGAATGTACAAATATAAACAAATTAGGCTTCACCAAACAGCTTTCCGACCAATTGAATTAGGGTCGCACTCAGAATCTAGAGCACTTTAGAAGTAACATATATATATACGCATCTATATATCTTTATAAGTTTGTAAAAGCTTGTAAATACATAGATATAAATTTGGCTTGTGCCAGATTTTTATCTCTTCCTTCATCTTCTGTTCATTTGTAATTCTAAATTTGCTTGTACAAAAAAATTAAATAATTGAAAAAGCAGAGCTAATAAATAAAACCTAATATACTGCTTAAATTTAAAGAATGAAATGTCTTGAATCCGAATCCATCAAAAATCCGAATGAATCTAGGGTATTTTTGTGAATCAGTGAAATGCATAATTATGGTTTTAGGGTTCCGTACGTTCTAAGCAAAAAAAGGAACTCTAATAAGATCATTTTGTTGACCTTTCGATTTCCTGAAAAAAACGTATTTCTCTATTTACTTAAAAAAAAACTATATCGCAAAAATGCTTATTTCGACACTATGTATTTTATGTATGTATGTATTAGTTCAGAAAAAAATCTGAAAACTATATATTTGTGGTTAAGTCCTAAAAAATAATAGCCTTAGGGCAAAATTTGGTATTAAAGCCGCTAATTTAAATGAATTATCAGAGGTGAGATGTGCATATTCCAAAACATATTTTATTATTATTTTTTTATTTGTACGGAACCCTAGGTGGGCGAGCCCGACTCGCGCTTGTCTGGTTTTTTTTTTAACTTCAAGTTACATCACCCAAATATAGTCATTTTCGAGATAGTGGCGAAATTAAACACCGCGCTTCGTCTTTTTACTTCTTTCATTCATAACATTTCTTTATACAACAATAAAAAAAATTACATCATATTTTCAAAAGGGAAATGTATTAAACGCACAGAAATAACTAACCATAGTAATACCATTAGACTAATAGCTGGTTTACATTTGCCAGGTGGTAACTGTTTCATATTCAGCGAGGCTAATATTGATACAATATCCACAACTCCCGCTGCGATTGAAAACCTCACTTATTGATTTGTAACTCAGGTAATAGGTTAGTTGGTTTATCTTTCGTTCTTTTTAAATTTACGTATTTTTAGTATTTTATATAAAAGGAGAGATTGTAGTGCAAATTATATTTTACACTCTCTGCTGAAATTGTTAAGGTTAAGTGTCTTTTTTTTCCTTTTTGGTAACCGAATCCACTGAAGTCACGTTTACAGTTTCCAGTTAAGAGTTGTATATACAAATAAGCTTTAAGCATATAAGATTATATATAGGTATTTTTTATAGTATTTACTGTGATTATTTTGTTGTAAGGTACCCCTATTTTCCCTAGGGTTCCCTACCTTCCAAATATCCTAGACACTGCACTAATCTCCTCAAGTAAAAGCAATGCCTGGGACTTGCAACCTAAGTGTAGTTTTAAGGGTCCTCTTTGAATTGATTATTAATGTTTGCCTCCACTGTCCGAGTTCCTAAATCTATTTCATCAAATTCGATTATTCTACTACTGCCACCAATAGCGATTATTTTAGATAGGCTGATATATTTTAATATATTAAATATAAATATTAAAGATAGTTGTAGCGCAGAGGTACAAGCGTGTGACTGTAAAACGACGGTTGTGGGTTTGATCCCCACTCTGTCTTTTCGCTCTGGTACCAAAGCAAAAGCGCGGCATTGAAAAGATACCCCGAAAATTCTGCGGACAGTGAGATACGGAGTATCTTAACACTAAGTTCTCTCTACTCGCTGTCATATGCGGGATAATGCGTGAAGCTTAAAAAAATCCCCTAATAGAAACGAATCCACAACTATCGCGAGCATAGTGACATAACTACGCTTCGACGGCGCTATCTTTGATTCTTTACTTTGTAAATTGCCTCAATTAACACTCAAAGGTAATTCCAAAGGTGAATAATGCATTTAAAAATCAGTTTTTCACTGAAATTTTATTTATTTTTTTTGTATTTTATTTGTGAAACGAAGCCAAATTCCAGATGTTACAGTAAATTACGTTACGTACCAAATTGCTTGGTTCAAACAATTAAGAATGGTAAATGCAGCTTCTGACTGATTGCGTTGAAATTGGAAGGGAAGTACTGTGTTTGACTTGTACATTTAAAATTATATCTTCGTATTTTTACATACAATTTTCATTACTTTTTTTCGGACGGTCGTGGGTTCGAATCAGTCTAAAATAAATAAATGATATATATCACAAAATATAAGCCTTTTAGTGATCAGATTAGGCTATTCACAGCGTTACATTTTTTTAATTAACTTGGCATTTGGATTGGTTATTAGCAAAAAAAATGAAATTTTGACATAAAAAACTACTTTAGATCAAATTCAACAAAATTCTTATATAATATTATTATTGAAAAGTGATGTAAAAAACATTTTGTCAATCAAATCAATACCAAAACCAATCCAAATTCACTTTTCTATACTAGTCGCTTATAAATTAGGTCACCAGTACAAAAAATAAATATATTTAAAAGATATTTAGAAATAACATTATAAGCACTAAACGACTAAGTGATGTCGCGACAGTAAGTTGAATAAGCCTGGAACTTCTCTAATTGGCCCTGACCGCCTCTCAATTAGCTGAATTGGAAATAAGCGTTTCAATTATTAAAATGTTTCTACGTTTTCGTGTTAGGCTATAGTGGTGTAGTTGAGTGGAATGTGGAAGTAGATGGCTTAGGGTTGCGGCTTCTATTATTCTCCATTGAATTAGTTTTATAGCTTCATGTTGTGTCTCCCATATACCTAGTGTTAACACACTCCGTTACCATCAGAACAATTCTTATATTTTTTTTTCAGATTCCCGCACACAATAGGGTAGGCAGAAGGAACCTAGTGTCATAAGACACTCCGTTCCCCACTTTCTGCCGAATTCTGGAGGCATTGCGTCTTGAGTGGTAGAACTCAACGCCGCGCTTTCCCCTCGACACCAGAGCGAAGAAATGGAAGTATAAATATAAGAAAATATTTCATCTTCTCGAGTAGGGATCGAACCCACAACCAGTCGGTTTTACAGTCACAAAGTGTGACACTGCGCCACGACTGGCCTCAACTGCCTCAACAATTCTTATGAATATTTATATTTTACAAGTTTATTTTAACTGATGCGGCACAAAACTGTGTATTTTAAAACAGAAATGAAAAACCTATAAATTTAGAATATATTGCTAAGTAAAAATAATGGTTTTTAAATAATGTATAATTTAAGCCAAGAATCATTAATCACAATTTGTGGTTTTATCAATTTTTTTCCAGCAAAAAGAGTTCCGTTTTATATTAGCACTCGGTTCCTTTAAGCGATTTTTTACGACGACGTCGCGTCTGGGGAACAAGAAATGTCAATTGTCTAAAACACATCTTTAAGTGATTTTTTTTTGGGAGATTTATATAAATTATTTTTGTAAAGAGCATTCTACATTGAATAAACATTTTAATATTTTTTTTAGGCTATCGTGGTATTGTGACTGTAGGAGAGAAGTGATGGTTGTGGGTTCTATCACCATTTGGGGAAGTGAGTATAATAAAATTATTTTTATATCGCCGCTCCAGTAGATAAAACGTGGCGTTGATTTCCACCATTACACCAGCAGTATCAGAAATTGATCGAAAAATAGAGAATGGAGTATTTTAACACTAAGTTTTATCTGTCTACCCTGCAATGCGCTGCAACATATATATAAGCTAAAACATTTGCTTTACAATACCTATAACCAAATCACCCTAAAAACTAGAAAAATAAATACGTATTTAATACTATTAATATTCAACCAGTCCAGCAATTGAGGCGAGTGGCGCAGGGGCACAAAGTGTGACTGTAAAATCGACTGGTTGAGGGTTCGATCACCACTCGAGGAAATGAAATACATTATACATTTACATTTTAATTTCTTTGCTCTGATGCCGAGGCAAAGCGCGGCGTTGAGTTCCGCCACTCAACACGCAATGCCTCCAGAACTATGCAGAAAGTGGGAAACGGAGTATCTTAACACTAGGTTCCCCCTGCCTACCCTGCTGTGTTCGGGATACAGCGTGAAGCTGATTTGATTTAATATTCCACAGAATAAAAAAAACTGATAAAGGCCGAAAAGTAATGTCTATTTATTCATCAACTCAGCCGACTTATCTTAATGCCGGGCTTAATATAAATCGGCTTTTGCGATACTGGGTGGCCTAACAGGGATTTATGTGGCCGAATCAATGGTATTAATGGTATTTAACGCTAATTCGGCTGTAAAAACGTTTCAGCGAAGAAATACTTTAAAGTATTAAGGGATGATGTATTCTTTTGTTTTTTGGGGGTGGATTTTTGAATGTGAAAGTAATTTATATAAAATACATTTTGTTTTTCATCTTCAAACTGTATCCTGCATGTAATAGGGTGGGCAGAAGGAACCCATTGTTAAGACACTCCGCTTTACACTTTCCGCCGAAGTCTAGAGCCATTGCGTGTGAGTGGCAGAACTCAACGTTAAATTAAACCTCTACTTTAAAATCTGTAAGTAAATTCTATAATTTCATCCTTACATTCCTTAAGGAAACTACATGCAAAAATGCAGCGTTCTACGCCGCGTAGTTCCAAATGAGTAGTCTAGGAGACACTCAATAACAGATTTTTTTATATTTATTCTACATATAGGTAAATAAATGTATACCTAAATCTATCAAGACTACAATGCTTCATTTAATCTAGATTTAATCGAGTAAGCCATTGATTGACAAGCGTGTCAACGTCGTCTGTTTGTCATCTTAGAAGACAAGTCTCCTGTTGATCTTGGCATCGTATAATATACTAGTCACAACTGGCATATTTGTTCGCAAGGACTTAAACATTTTTTTTTAGCTTCACACTGTTTATTTCACTTAGCAGGGCGGCAGACGGAACCTATTGTTAAGACCCTCCATTCCCCTTAGGAACTTAGGATTCCCACTTTTCATTGAATCCTATAGGCATAACACTAGGAGTTCTTCTTCTGCTATATGCGTAATACAGCATAAATCTAAAAAAACTTAAACATATACCAATAACATAATTGTGAAATAGGATGGGCAGAGGGAACCTAGTGCTAAGACACTCTATTCTCCACTTTCCCGAGTTCTAGAAGTGTTGCGTGTTGTGGCGGAGCTCAACGTCGCGTTTTGCCTCGACACCAGAGCGAAGAAATGAAAATATAAATGGAAATAAATATTTCCTTTCCTCGAGTGGGAATCGAACCCACAACCAGTCGATTTTACAATCATAATTTGTACTTCTGCGCCACGACTGGCCTCAATCTATTGATTTTTGAATTAACGTATAAAAATAATAAAACGAACTCTATATTCATTTATAAAACAAAATTTTCGGAGGGTTTTCGGAAAATCAAAAGGAAATTTCAATCGAGAAGATTGATGATAGCTTAATCTTCGAGATCAATGGTAGCGGAAGGGACTTCTGGGACCAAGGGTCTTGAAATAGGTACATTATAAATATATGCCATGGCTGGCCTATTAACGTTCTCGGCTATATATATATATATAGTTTTATAGTGTTGTAAAGCATAAATCATAGTTAGTTTTATGGCGTTGGGTTTTCAACATTATATGTTTATGTTTGGGTTGGAGTTTTCAATACACGAACAATACATGATAAATGAAGAAAAGTCGTGAAGCTCCGAAAAGTCATTTTTTTTCTTTTTCCGCATATGAGAATTGACAATGGCAGAGAGAACGTAGAGTTAAGACACACAGTTCACTGTCCGAATTTGAGACATTGCGTACTTAGTGACTTATTTCACTTAATTTTATCTTACTTAACTTTGATAAGATTCCTTTTTTTTTCAGTTTCACGCTGTATCCCGCACACAGCAGGGTAGGCAGAGAAAACCTAGTGTTAAGACACTCCCGTTCCTCACTTTCTGCCGAATTCTGGAGGCATTGCATGTTGAGTGGCAGAACTCAACGCCGCGTTTAACCTCGACACCAGAGCGAAGAAATGAAAAGTTAAACTTAAGTAAAGTAAAGTTTAAAAAGTTTAAGTAAAGTATAAGATTCCTTTGATAATTAAAAGTCACTAAAATACTAAGGTGAGTCCGAAAATTTATTTAATTCCCCCCCAAAGTCATTTAAACAATAAAATTAACTCCCAACATTGTTGTACATTTTGAGTAACTAAAAGCAAAGTTTGACTTATAATATTAGTAGATACTGTATGAAAACCACGTCTAGTTCTGAACTTTCAACGCTTTACCGCAGTTTTGCGCTATATAATATGTAACATTGTTTTAAATGACTATATATACTTACTTTGTACTTATGTGGAAATTTTGAAGTTAAGGAATTCCTGGGGAAGAGGTTTGTATGTAGTTTTTCATTATTGATATATATTTTTGGTGAAAAAAATATATAATAGGTAGCTTTTAAATTTTATCTTTGATAAACATAAACTCTACAACTTTCTTAAAGAATATTCTGTAAAAATTACATCCCTATTACAATTAAATTTCTCTCTGTCACTCAGAAAAGGAGGCAAAACGCAACATTTATTTCCGCCATTCGACCCATAATGTCTCCAAAATGGGGAATGGTATTATCCTACTGGGAACGGAGTGTCTTAACACTAAACTCCCCCTGACTACTTTACTATATTTGGAATACAGCATGAAGAAAAAAAACATATATTACATTAAACAGCTCCAAGACAAAATGTCTTGAACGCTCCTTATGTACTCTGTATGTAATATGTAACTAAAGGGGTGATAAAAATACCTTATTAAGATTATATATACCGTTATATCGATCACATATGAGCGTGACACCCTTAAGTGACTCTGTTTTGCTTCATAAACCAAAATCTATCAAATCTAAGACTACTCGAGGGTAAAAATTATCATGTAAACGATAACCTGGATATTACCATATTTTTTGTGTAGTAAAAATGGACTGATTATTTCGATTTTAATAAAAAATATAAATAATATATATATATAAATAACGATTTTTTTTTACTTTACATTGTCCCCATTTTTCATTGAATTCAGAAGGCATTGCGTGTTAAGATGCTGAATTCAACAACGCGATTTGTCTAGTTACTAGAGCGAGGTAAAGAAAATATTAAATATTTTATCCCCTCGAGTAGGAATCGAACCAACAACATGTCGCGTTTACAGTCGCGCGCTTGTGCCTTTACTTCTATACATAACGATTGATTCGTTATAATTACTTATTTATAAAACGTATAAATTTTTTAACGCAGCGGGACTCGAACCTACGGCTCCTGGAAACCGACCAGGCGCTCTGACCACTAAGCCATACGTTCTCATCTAGCTACGTCGAAATTTTTATACGCTTGTTACAATTTATTTATGTTAACAACGTAAAGCATCTCTTTAGGGAGACCCAAAGACTAATTACTAAGAATTCGTTGTAATTAATCAAATAACTCTATGTATAATATAATTTATGAACAGTGTTTCGACAAATGAGTTTCTTATTTTTCAAAGTGTCTAAATTTTGCCTAAATTATCAGTTTTAATATAGAAAATGAAAAAAAAAAGATTTTTTTATACATGTATTTCGCTCTACCGGTATTGTGTAAATAATATTAATAAAAAAATAAAAAATAAATTAGCTTCACGCTGTATCCCGCACACAGAAGGGTAGGCAGAGGGAACCTAGTGTTAAGACACTCCGTTCCCCACTTTCTGCCGAATTCTGGAGGCATTGCGTGTTGAGTGGCAGAACTCAACGCCGCGCTTAACCTCGACACCAGAGCGAAGAAATGCAAATATAAATTTAAGTAAATATTTCATCTCCTTGAGTGGGGATCGAACCCACAACCAGTCGGTTTTGCAGTCACACCTCGTGCCGCTGCGCCACGACCGGCCTCAATATTAATAAGATCACTGAAATCAAACTCCGATTTTAATTCGTAAGTCTTTGTGATTTTGCAATATTATCTTCTAAAAGACACTTTTCAAATTAATCTACATAAAAATGAAACAAAAAGTAAATTAATATATAATTTAAATTTATTTCATAAAAATAATCGTATCACCACACCAAAGCGAAAAAATTAATATATATATATATATATATATATATATATATATATATATATATATATATATATATATATATATATATATATATATATTATTTTAAATAAACATTTTATTTCCTCGAGTGGCGATGGAACCCACAACCATACTTGGGCCCATGCGCCACGACTGGCCTCATAAATAATCTGTGCCAGACATAAGATGAATTAAGGACCAATTTATTAAGAACCGCATCAAATAGTTATAAATTACCACATCCATTTAGAGACCTTTTACCCTAAACGAAGGAAGGGGGTGGGAAGGGGTAAGAAGAATGGGCAGAAATGCACTGAACCCCCAGTAATGGCCTGAGATAATTTTAGTGGAGTCGCGTCTATTGTGACAAAGATGACCCAAATTAAAAGGGTTAAATTGATATAAAGTAACTAATTCGTTTTTTTTTACAAGGGTTTCTTTTATCATAATAAATTATCAGTTTGATTTTGTTATATGCTTATATTTATTTTATTTAGACAGTTATATTATATTTAAAAAAAATTTTTTTTGCTACTTGTTGTGCGTTCTATTTTTCGTGCATAGATATAGAAGATTGAGTTGAAACATTTTTAAGCATTGTACGTTGATCAGCGGAACTCAACGACGTGGTTTGTTTCACAAGAGTATGTTAAGCATTTAAATACGTAATAAGCTATATGTAATACAATCTAAAAATATCAAATTGCCATACAAGCCTACACTAAAGAGGCCAGTCGTGGCGCAGAGGTACAAGAGTGTGACTGTAAACGCGATAGACCAAGAGTTCGATTAACACTTGAACAAATCGCTTGCTATCAGTACTACGCTAGCTTGCCTTATCATTTTTCATTAAAAAAATTAATAAATATTAAATATTTTCATTTCTGAGAAAACACTCAACACACAATGACTTCAGAATTCGGCGAAAAGGGAGAACGGAGGTATCTTAACATTAGGTTCCCAGGTTCCCTCTGCCTAACTTGCTTTATGCGGGATGCAGCTAAAAACACATACACTAAAAACTTAACCTCATTATAACTTAAACCTTATTTGACAGAAAAGTTCTATATAGCCCAAGTGAGTAAATTTGAAATTGAAATTGAAATTAACTTAACTAATTTCTTAACTTAACCATATACATACATACACACATTCAAAACATGTATATATTATACAAGATAAACTTTTTTAATCAACAGCTATTTTAAATTACAGCCCTGATCGGAGGTAACGTCAATTAATACTTGGAAACTTGGTAACTGGTAGATAAACTTGGCCAACGAGTTTCATGTGAACAATCCCGAACTTAACCAGAAGATAGATTTAGCCACCAGGCTACCTGTTAGCATATTTGCAACTTTGTTCCGTGTACTAGTTAGATTAGACTTTAAGGCAATAAATCCTTTAAATAGTTGGCAACAGAAATCAGCTTGTTCTATGTTTTTTTTGTAGGTAAAGGGAACCTAGGAACCTAGTGTTATAAAAGAAATATTTAATATTTTCATTTCTTCGTCCCAGCAAAGCGGTGCGTTAAATTCCGCAACTTAACACGTAATATCTCCGGAATTCGGCGGAGAGTAAGCAACGGAAGTGTCTTAATGGGAACGTAGTGTCTTAACATTATATTCCCAAGTACCACCTACTACCAACTTTGCTATATGCGAGATACAGAGTGAAGCAATAAAAATAGAAAATATTCAAAAAGCACAATTCAGATTTACCGCACATTCTATTAGAAATTCGATTCAAAGCAATAAATTCTTTAAGTTGTTAGCAACTAAGGTCTAGATAGATTTAACATACAATTAAAACGTACATACTCCAACAGACCGACCAGCTGCTCCAAAGTAACGTTTGGACGAGAATTTGTGAAAGCCACTCGAAAGGCAACTTTAAATTACAGAATCTACATAACAAACTAAACCTAAAACAGTGTTTAGTCTGAGGCCATACGTGGCGCAGCGGCACAAAGTGTGCTAAGTACATGCCAAGTTGTGGGTTCGATTCAAACTCGAGGACATAAAATATTATATACTAGAGGGCGCGCGCGGCTTCGCCCGCTTATTAGGAGTGAATTCTAAAAAAACCACGAAACACGTGTTCAATAAAATATTTTTAACATTCTGAATTTAAATCAAAAAATAAAAGTGAATGAAGTGAAATAAAAGTGAATTTAAATTTTTATAAAAATCGGTTGCAACTTAAAGATTTTTCCATATAAACTTTCAACCCCTTATTTGAACCCTTAGGGGGTGAATTCTTACAAACCATGAAACACGTGTTCAATTAAATATTTTTAAGAGTCTGAATTTCAAATTTTATAAAAATCGGTACAGATTAAAATATTACACAAACACAACACAAAACAAACAAACTTTCAACCCCTATTTCATGCCTTTAGGGCTAAAAGTTTTCAAATTCCCTTCTTAGTGGATGTCCAGAATATGAAACGCACTGCCTCTAGAATTTAGCGGAAAATGGGAAACGGAGTGTCTTAGCACTAGGTTTTCTCTGCCTACCCTAGTGTGAGCGGGATACAGCGTGACACCAAAAAAAAACCGTGCTTCCAAATGAATGGAGTAAGTAAAGACAATGTACGGATAGAACGAAGTCAAGAGTTTCATTGTTATAAATTTTACTCGCAAATTAAATTATAGTATAGTTGCTTCAATTAAAAATAATTATGTTTTGAAAAACTGTTTGTTTTCTCTAATTGGTGGAAAAAAAACTGATGTGGTTTGTTGCTATATTTATACTATATTTTTTTTTATTTTAAATTTTAGCTCCTATCTTATATCACTTCGCTGGATGTTATGATAAAATTACAACATTTTTTTTAATACATTACTACGTTTTTTTTTTAAATATAGCTTTTATGATTTCGTTTCTTCATACTGAGTTTGAGCTGTGTACTTACAAAAAATTATGAATATTTTGTCTTTATTCAACTGCATGGAAACCAGCGTCATTTATATTGTATATAAAAATCCTATTAATATTAATAAAATTCATTTACATTAATTAAATTGCATATTCCAAAATTAATTATTTTAAATATATATTTTAACCATCACTATGGTGGAGACTAGAAAGGATATCCTAAAAAACCATACATATATAGGTTTTTTAAGTAAATATATTTTTTGGTTATACATCACTTTCAAAAATAAATGAAGATAAATAAAATATAAAAAAAAATGTTTTACAATACAGGGTGGAAGTGTCAGCACCACTTTAAATATAACCACAGTTTTAACTGCTTTTTAAAAGTCTAATACAATTTAAAATGTTTTTTTTCCAAAAATAAAAATGTGATTTTTTCAAACAAAAAAATTTATAAAGTTATTGTTGTAATATAAAACGCAATTTTTCAAGAACGACGTACGCACACAAACCTATCAAAGGGAAACCGCCGCATACGCCTCATTCCCAAATCGAGTCGTAGGTATTGGCGGCAAAGTTGCTTAATCTTTAACTTAGTATTTTTGTAGTAGTATGTGTTTACATTATTTGTATCTATGCGTTACTGCGTTACATGAAATACAGGTATGGATAAACATCGTGAAATGAAAAAAAAATCCTACGTCAAACATCAAACTATTGAGGTATCTTGATTAATTTATTTAGGTATAGGTTTAAAATATTTTACCCTACATGCTGTTCCCGTAAAAGGAGCGCTGACACTTCCACTCTGTATACATGTTGTAGAACAGAAACGATTTCGAGACATTGCACCTTGAATGACGAAACTCAACGTCACTGCCTTGCCAGAGTGGATAAATAAAAATATATATATTTCTCCGAGTGAGGGCTGAATCCACAATCACATAATACGATATTACTTAAGAAGGAGTTCTTTAGCTTCACACTGTATCTCGCTCATATAACAGTAGTCTTAGCGGGAACCTGGGAACCTACTGTCAAGTCATCATATTGCCACTTGAATTTAAATAAACATATACACAGAATTTAAAAAATAGTACAAATCCAACTATATAAACAAGTATATCAAGGACTTTATAAGCAATACAGAAACCTAGTTATCGGATGCAGCCGCGTTGGAGCGTAAACAGATCTGCATAAGTGATGCCTCTTCCTCTTTTTAAATTCATCTAGATGGAAATTGATGCACGATGCTCAGAAATGATAATTTAATCCACTTTAGCTGTAGATGTGAACGTGGAGTACCTAAATCCTTGGATGTATGAACGTTTTGTTAATATTTTAGTGTCTTTGCTACGAGAATGCTGTATTGTCTTGTGTCTTGCTTAGGCTTATTTTGAGTGAGTGGTGGAATCTAATGATATGCTTTGGTTTGTTAGCAGGCTGTTGAAGCTCACCGGCACATCATCTGACGGTAAACGAGATGGTTATGGGTTCGATTCCCATCGCAAAAGTGAAATATTTACTATATATATACAATAGTTACTCAACACGAAAAATCTAGAAAATTGTTTGGAGAGTTCGAATTGGAATATTTTACTCTAGACTTTAAATGAAAAAAAATACACAAATTCACATTGTGAACGGGGAAACATTTATACTATTATATATCAACAACACAACAAAAATTTCAATTATTTTCAAATTATCAAAACAAAAGTAAATAAAAAGATAATTAAAGAAATGTAAACAAACTCATATACAACCAACATCGTATGGTGGCGCATGAAATATGTATGGCATACGTCGTTTACAGTATCTTGAGGGAAGTTAATATTACAAATTCCACTGTAATTTCTGTACTCTGGAGACATTTCAAAGTTCCACTAAGACACGTACGTTTGCATTATAGAGACAGAGTTGCAGCTGCAGCTGGCTGTGCTATATAATATTATATATATACTAAATGTTGTAAAAATTTTATTTTCTTGTGAAATATTCTTTTAATATTAAGCTGGGTAAATGAATATAAATAAGAAAGTCAGCTTCACGCTGTATCCCGCACACAGCAGGGAAAGCAGGCGGAACTTAGTGTTAAGACACTCCGTTTCCCACTTTCTGCAGATTTTTTCGAGGCATTGTATGTTAAGTGGCGGAACTCTACGCCGGGTCTTAGTGACAGAGCGAAGAAATGAAATTATTAATAAATAATAATTTATTTCCCCAAGTGGAGATTGAAACCACGACCGTTGCGTTACGAATATGAATATAAAAACGAAATTAAAAACGTTAAAAACGAACGAATAAATCTAATTTATTTTATTATCTTTTTTAATGTTTGCTGTTATAGTGGCAACAGACTTTATCAACACATCATCTTTGAAAATTTGAGTTTTCTAACTATCACAGTTTATGAGATAAATGTGGCTGTAAACACAACTGGTTGCAGGTTCGATCCCCACTCAAAGAAATGAAATATTTATTGAAGTTTATATTTTACTTATTCGCTCTGATGTCGAGGCAAAGCGCGGCGTTGTGTTCCACACCTCAATACGCCTCCAGAATCTTGTCAACCTCTAACAACATATAATATTCAGTAACGGATGCATATAAAAATATACAATATATAAAACTAAAACTAAACGAAGCGTCACAAAGGCAACTAAATTGGTTTTCTGTACACTACGACTTCTGTTGTCGGATTTTTAATGAAAGTTGTAAACTTAATATATAAAGTATTTAAGTTATTATTTCAAAAATGCTTGTGCTTTGTTCCTTCATGAAAAGTATTTCACTTTACTTAGGTAAAGCTTGCTAGTTACGTTTTACTTATGGGTAATTTGAATATTACATTTAATTTTTGATTGAGGTCAGTCGTGGCGCTGGGGCACAAAGTGTGACTGTAAAATCGACTGGTTGTGGATTCGATCCCCACTCGAGGAGACGAAATATTTATTTAAATTTCAATTTCTTCGCTCTGATGTCGAGGCAAAGCGCAGCGTTGAGTTCCGCCACTCAATAAGCAATGCCTCCAAAATTAGGGCAAGGTTTAGGTTCCGCCACACCGCAGACTCAGTATCTCGAGAATTGGACGGAAAGTGAGAGTCAGTGTGACATTCACTCACACTGTCCAAATTCCGCACAATGCACGCTGAGCGGCGAAACTTAACATCGCAGTTTGGTACCAGAGCGTATAAATAAAAATAGCTCATTGCCGTAAGTCGGTCGAACTGACAATCGCACTTCTAGTCATTATTGTTTTTAGCTTTACGCTGTATCCCGCACAAAGCAGGGTAGGCAGAGGGAACTTGGGAATTAAGAAGAAGAAGTATCAAGACATTCGATTCCCATTGAGACACTTTCGTTCCCTATTTTCCTCCGTATTCTCGAGGCATTTCGTGTTGAGTGGCAAAACTCAACGCGACAGTAATTTCTAAAATAAACAATACCTACTTCTCAACTAAATTCCACCATCATTATCACTATTGGTTGTAAGCTCTCTCCTTCTCTCTCTCTCTCTTTCTCTCTACATATCGCATTTTTTATAAAAAAATATCTAAAAATGTCAATAAAAATGCTGACCATTGTTGACGGAAACATTTGAACCAGACGAGCGTTGCAAATTGTAGTCCAACGAACGAACGCCCAATTAGTTTATAAACTATTAACAATTTTATTCCACATCACAAGATTTTTACTAAATAATATTTTTTGTATATAAAATTTGTGACACATTTATGTTTTATTGTAAGTAGATTATTTAGTCATTATTTATATATTAATAGTAATAGTAATAGCTTTATTAGGTAATGGAAAAACAGATAACTGTATTTAAAATATATAAATTGAGGCCGTCCTAACACAGCGTTTGACTGTAAATGCGACGGTTGTGGGTTCGATTCCCACTTGGAGAATGCACTATTTTCAGTTCCTGATATCGCAATAAGACAAAGCATAGCGTTAAGTTTCGTCAGTTAGTATGCCATGTCGCGAAAATTGTGGGATGAATGGGGAATGGGATGCATGAATGTCTTAATAGTAGGTTCCCTCTGCCAACTCTAATATTTGTGGGATCTACTCAACAAAATATATGAGAAGAAGCAAATATTATTATGGGTAGACCCCGGTTCAGCTTCGAGAATACAGAATCATTGATAGTTAAGGAAGTTCATGTAAAACCATCACGAGAACATGTAAGATAGGTAGATGACAGTAGAAGAGGATTCTCTTTAGGGGCAAATCAGAATATAAAAAGAGATAAAGATACATTTTGATCTTCACTACGACGATGTCAAGACATTTTAAAGTATATAAAACTAGAAGATGGTTGAATATGAATATTATATTTTACAAAATGTGGTATATAATATGAAGATCAAGCAGCGTTGAATTCCGCCACTCACTATGGGATGCCTCCAGAACTTGGCGAAATGTGGGGCTCGGAATTATTTAATAGAGACGGATGTGTTAACATCAGGTTCCCAAATTTTTTCTGCCTACCAAATTCACAAAGATCAAGTTTTTTGCTTGATATAATGAAAAATATCTTTTAAAAGGATAATAAAATCCACTCACATAAACTAAAACCTATCCATATAGCAGAAATGTAAATATTAAATAGCTATTTGAATTTCAAAAAGAATTCCCATACATTTAAACATATGTATGTATCATACAACCTCTAAGCAAATTGTAAAATACTCTTACATTTCAAAAACACTCCTTCAAATGGCTACATTTTAATCCCGAAGGTGTACTTTAAAATACTTGTTGGAGTCCCCAGTGAATAGCTAGCTTGCACTTTCGGTTTAAAATATCTTATTCACTATCTATCTTATCTTATCTTATCTATCTTATTTCTTTCTTTATCTTATTTATTGGTTTACTTTGCGATCGAAAATTGCATCGATGCGAATATTTTAAAAGATCTGCCTTAGTAATGGAACATCTTTGAGTTTTTCAGCTTTAACTGCTTACTAATGGATTTAAATAAAAAAAATTTAGTTAGCTTTTATTAGATATTTATCTTATTTGATGTAGCTTATTTTAAATAGTGAAATGGATAGAAGTATTACGTTATCTTTCTGTTGAATTAAATTATTTTATATTTAAACTGAAAATTGGGGTGACTGTAAAATCGACTGGTTGTGGGTTCGATCCCCACTCGAGGAATTGAAATATTTATTGACATTTACATCTTTGCTCTGGTCTCGAGGCAAAGCGCAGCATTGAGTTCTGCCACTCAGCACGCAATGCCTCCAGAACTCGGCGGAAAGTGGGTAACGGAGTGTCTTAACACTATGTTCCCTCTGCCTACCCTACTGTGTGCGAGATACAGCGTGCAGCTTCACGCTTAATAGTGCATATTGCGGGGTATGGCGTGGGGATAAATAAAAAAATATATAAACATAAATTTTCCTTAATAAATATTATAAAACTACTTAAACTCAGCACTCCACATTAAAGCTACGTAAACAGTTTGCAAAAGATAAGTTCAGTTTACATTTTGTAAGTTACAAACAAACGTGTTGTTACAAGTTTCTCACGAACTTCGCAACAATGGGGGCGAAGACGCTCCTCCTTTAACTATTCATATTATCCTGTAAATAATTTAAGGCTCCCTTTTACATGTAACTTCATAGTTTTCTATATACATATATATACTATAAATAAATCAGCTTCACGCTGTATCCCGCACACAGCAGGGCAGGCAGAGGGAACCAAGTGTTAAGACACTCTGTTCCCCACTTTCTGCCGAATATTGGAGGCATTGCGTGTTGAGTGGCAGAACTCAACGCCGCGTTTAACCTCGACACCAGAGCGAAGAAATGGAAATATAAATTTAAGTAAATATTTCATCTCCTCGAGTGGGGATCGAATCCACAACCAGTCGGTTTTACAGTCACACCTCGTGTCACTGCGCTACGACTGGCCTCAATATATATACTAACTTTCTAATATAGTTTTTTTGGTTTCACGCTGTATCCCGCACTTAGCAGGTTAGGTTGAAGGAACGTGGGAACCTAATGTTAAGACGCTCCGTTTCTATTAAGTTACTTCCGTTGATCATTTACCATTTTTTTATACAACACGATCAATTTAAGATATTGTATGAGTAAAAGTATAGACATAATTGCTCTTAATTGATATACTTTTGTAGGTCGATACGTAACTATGTATGCAAAAATATAAGAAATTGATTTTCAACCACCTTTAATAATATATAGCCAGATAATCAAAACTTATTATAAAAAGATTTAAAAATGAACAATATAGTTTAGAGGCCGGTCGTGGCGCAGCGGCACGAGGTGTGACTGCAAAACCGACTGGTTGTGGGTTCGATCCCCACTCGAGGAGATGAAATATTTACTTAAATTTATATTTCCATTTCTTCGCTCAGGTGTCGAGGTTAAGCGCGGCGTTGAGTTCTGCCACTCAACACGCAATGCTTCCAGAATTCGGCAGAAAGTGGGGAACGGAGTGTCTTAACACTAGGTTCCCTCTGCCTACCCTGCTGTGTGCGATATACAGCGTGAAGCTAATTTATTTATTATTTATTTTATAATTTAGAGTACGTACGAGTTTAATATTTCCCTATAAATTATTGTACAAAATTGTAATTCGCTCTTACAAGACCGCGAGTGGATTTCAAATAATCTAAATATTGATTCTTTAAAATATTTTTAAATTGACTTTTGAATAGACGATGATTTTATTGATTTCAATGATAAAACACTACTTTCCTTTTTTGTGATTAATATGACGCTTTCTTTGTACGTAGATAATCAAAAGTCAAAACTCTCCGCTATGAGAACCAACCGATTATTATTTCGTTTTTTTTATTTTATGAAAGGTGTACTTAAATATGTGTAATTATCAGCTTCTTTCTAATCATTTGTTTACTTATTGAAATATATTGTATCGAGAGTTTATGATTATCAATTATACATCTATGTATTCTTCTATAATATCGTATTTCTAAATAAAAATAGCAAGTAAATATTTCATATTATATTATTAAAGTGTATTAATGTCAATAATGTAATGTATCTGAATAATTTCATTAAAATATTTAAAAACACAATTTACTTCAAAGTAGTGTAACGATCCATACCAGAACTAATTGTGTTGGTAAATAATATAATTAATTAAAAAAAAAACATTTATAAAAAAATATTATAAATATAATTTATAATATTATTTAATTATAGCTTAAGATAAATACAATCTTATAAATAATAGTTTTGTTCAGTTATTTAATTACGCGTTCCGTTCACAAGTAATATTGAAGTGACGTAATATACCGTAGGTAAAATACTCAGATATAAAATATATTTATTAAAAATAATTTAATAATTATAATGAAACGCTATGTATTATAATTTAAAATAAATAATAACATAATTAATATTTTAATTATTGTAAAATATCATGTTGGCTGAATAAGCTACTGTCCACGTCAAAGTCAAGGAAAGAGAAAAGAAGGGAAAAGAAAGAGAAGGGAGATGGCGGACGCGTCTGAGGAAGGATGCATGTTTTAAATGTTTAGAGAAGTTTTAATTTATAATTAACATATATGTAGTTATATTTAATGTATATAAAAAGCATGTGAGATTGTGTTTTCAATTGTGATATAAGTATTTGAGGTTGCTAAGATAAGTTATAAGTGCTTTCACTATTTACGATTGTTTGTATTGAAATACTTCGTCGGTAAGTTTTTAATACATTATTATTAAAATAAAGAAGAGTGATATTAATGCATATAATGCCGTCAATATCCAGAGATAAATATTATTTATATAGTAAATGGAAATAAAT
>JAATLQ010003689.1:0-10720 GCA_013421005.1 Heliconius erato x Heliconius himera | reverse complement strand
AGATATTTTCATTAGGTTATTGTTTATAGTATTAATAGTGTTTGGTAGCTCAGAAATTTTGGACTTACAATAAATTTGAAGATCATCTGCGTATAGGTGGTAGAGAGAAGTGATATGTTGGGAAATATTATTAATAAAAAGTGAAAACAACAGAGGAGACAACACGCCACCCTGCGGGACGCCAGCATTGACTGAGGACCAGTCCGAATACGAATCATAAATTCGTATTCGTTGACGGCTGCCATGCAGGTAATTATAAAACCAGTCGATTACATTAGGAGACATGTTAAGAGAAGCTAAAATGGCAAGCATTCTGTCAAAATCTACGGTGCCAAAAGCATTACTAAAATCTAGTAACACTAATACCGTGACCTGTTGAATGTCCATACCCATACGGATATCATCGGTTATTTTTACAAGTGATGTAATCGTGCTATGACCAGGACGGAAACCGGATTGCAAAGGATTTAGAAGGTTATTTTTAGAAAGGAAATATGTGAGTTGGCTTTGCACCAGGCGTTCTAGGACTTTGGATAAGAAAGGAAGTATAGAAATTGGACGGTAATCGTTATCACAGGTGGGATTGTTCTTTTTAGGTAAGGGAATGATTTGAGCTTCCTTCCATGCTGAAGGGAATTCACAGGAATCAATGTAAAAATTAAGCATGGAAGTTAGGATAGGACAAATGATATCAAGTATGGGGATGATCATTTTACGGCTGACGCAGTCAGCACCAACAGCATCAGAACTAATAGCCATAATATTTTTCCTAACATCACTTTATGTATGTATCAATTAAGTAAAGTATAACAGAATAACAAAGGTTAAATGCTTTTGGAGTTCACTCGAAAACTAATGGATAACGCTTAAATGTGCATATATAAAGATTAAAATAAAAGTATTAATAAAAAAATACTTTACTACTGAATGTATTTTTATTATAATAAGAATATTTATATTTACCATTATCATATTATATATAATATCATAAAACTATACATAATATTTTGTTTTAAATGCCAATTATGTAATTAAACAATAATAATTAAAACATACACCTTTATTGGTAATTTTAAAAATACAAGTGCAACACAAAACTATCTCTAAATAGTTAAATCAGAATGATTTTAAAATAAGTTTAATAAAATAATTTACATATTGTTACATTTGAAACATTTCTATTTAGCATGAGATTCATATAACTAACTACAAATCAAATTCTTAAAACACTTTATTGCACAAATATAACAAATATATTTTTTTCTGTGATAATATATAAATGAAGTAAATAATAACTGGGTGCCCATTCCAATTAAAACTCATTCAAAAGATGAGAATATATTTAAATCTGTACATACACATTTGGAAAATAAATACTCAGTGATTTTGCTTAGCACTTTAATCAGCAGATACTATTATATATCTATTTCCATAGATTAATACTTAACTTACCTAGTATATGTAAGTTACAGTCATTAATTTCGTTTTATATGTTTTGGCTTTATGTGACGAATTCTACTTATTTCTTCGTATCACCTCTATAACAGAATTTTTCATTCAGACAGTAAATAGTTTTCCCTTTCCTTTAAAATTCGCGAATCGACGTATATTTCGTTGTTTTTTAATGTCTAATTTATATGTTTACCTCAAAACACAGTACATAAGCACTAAACGTGCCATTTTATTGCCGTTTTCACGAGAATAATAACAAATCAATTTCTAAAAAATTACACTTTAGTTATTGCGTAAATTCCAACTCCAATTACAATATTGCTGTAATATTGGCTGTCAAGAACGCGTCAAGAGTACCAAATATCACAATTCTAACGAATTCTACAATAATTTTTAGTTAACGCAATCGTCAACTAGCGGGCGGTAGTGGACTTGGCAATTGATTGCTTTCAAGAGTACGAAATGACAATTATTGAGGATTGATCATTGGATATTGGCGTCAAGCGACATTTAGTTTCTAATGCGCCCACGGGCATACAAACCTATGAACGCGGTGACAGTTGCGTCACGGGCGTTTCGCCATCCCCCGCGGACAAAAATTCACCCAATTGTCACGTATCCAAATGCGCGCACCTTCATTAAGGGTGATGTACACGGTGACAGTGACGCAACAGTCATGGTGACAAAAATCACTAATGCGCGCTATACCTTATAAGCACTTTTGAATCGTCGAATGAACATATAACAAAAAAAAAGCTACCACTGGTTCGGAAAGCAGTTCTGCTGAGAAGTGCCGGCATGAAACTCAACAGTTGCTCTTTTGTCAAGAAAATTTAATGAAGATTTTTCTTCGGTTTTTTCAGCATGTAATATGGATGTATACTTTTTGAGAAAATGTTAAATTAAAATAATTTAATGCTCTGTTTAAGGCCTCAAGCCTAGGTTCGAGTCCCGCAGGGGGCGCCATTGCCGTTGATGACGCCCTACCTATTATAGGGTAAAACATTTCGAACTCATAGCTAAAGAAATAAATGAAGATACCTCAGCAGTTTAGACGTAGGATTTTTTTTTCATTTCACGATGTTTATCCATACTGTATTTCGTGTGACGCAGTTACGAATAGATACAATTAGGAATCAGGTTAGGAATTTAATAAATAAAAACAATACAAAAGTACTTATCGCTATCGTTACCGCTCGTACATCCTGACATATTCCTCACATATGTCGGAAGTGATAAATAACAAGAGGGTAGTTGTATCGAACATATATCAGATGTGGACGGTAGTTGCAACTAATATTATTTACGGACTTTAAATGATGAGAAGCATGGATGGAGCAGTGCCTGGGACTTGCGACCACAGGTGTAGGCTTCAGGGTACCCTTTCCGTTATAACAACACTCGCCTTCACTGCTCCAGCCCAGTGCAATTACAAATAGGTGTTAACCACATTCATAATTACAATAATAATTGATTAACTAAATAATCAACTATCCGAGTAGTCGAGGTTAGTCAGTGGCAGAGCACGAGTAGTGCTCCGAGCCACACCAGAGCCAAGACTGAATGTACAACGCCCGTGCAACCTTTTATATCATCGTTCACAAATAAGTTGCAGGGTAGAATAATAATAATGGATCGCGCTATCGCGTCATAGTGGCGTGATGAGTAGATGTCGTATAGGAATCTATACGTAACCAACATAATATTCCTAACATTAAATAACACTCCTAACTATACTAATAACAAACACATACTACTACAAAATACTACTAAGCGTTACCGATCTGCCGCTTTATATTCTCAAATAACATAGTAGAACGAGAAAGTGATATCTTTCGTCCTATTTTAGAAATTCAATTCAACTTCCCTACCAATATTTACAATCAGATTTCGTGAATGAGGCGTATGTGGCGTTATCGTTTTGATAGGTTTGTATCTTTGTGTCATTCTTCACAAATGTCATTTTATTTTACAACTATAATTTTAATAATTATTTTAAAAACACACTTTTTAATTTTGGAAAAAGCTCTTTTATTTTAACTAGTTTACAAATATATATAATATACATCATTATGTATGAATAATTCATAGCACACGGACGCCCCAAATTTTTGACGCGAGGGGGACTCAAATTCCGACTACTATAATTCAAGTCTAACCGGGGGTACGTTACTAAAAACGTAGTTGGTCAGATCATTGATTTTTTATTTTTAATATATGTAGTTAGTTAAAATAGTTTATTTATTTTAAGAACCTATATTACATTTATTTTAAAAGCAAAAAACTTACATAAATTTTATTGAGTTAACTTAGAAGCTAACGCTAACACTATACGTAACGCCGCGCTTTATCTTCTAGAGAGTAAATTAGGCGTCAAAGTGAAACAAACATCCATTCTCACAAACTTTTTTAATATTAGTAGGCTAGTAGTATAAATTTATAGAAATTTAAAAATAGTTTTTTTATATTTTCCATTTTTTATTATATATTTTACTAGGTACTCGCTCGCAGCTTCGCCCGCTTAATACATTAGCTTAAATATTTAAGATACTTAATTAGATAAAAATAAATGCCGTATTGCTTAAATTCGCTTCAAAAAGTAGCCTTTCTTTACTTTCAATTTCTCGTTAAAAGTAAATGACAGAAAATTGTTATTGTGAGTTTTCGATAAAAGAAGACATATACCGTCGTAAAATTTTCTGTTGACCTTTTTAATGTGTACAATATTTAGTACCTTATTTTGTTAAATCTTTTAAACAGTAGAAAACGACTTTGTTTTATGCTATGTAAAGATAATCATCTCAGTTTAAGACGCCCGGTTGCTACGCCCGGCTAGCGGAAAGGTATCATATTTTGTCGATATACTTAAATTTGATAGTTGATTGATAATGCCAATTTCTGCTCTGACAGATGACTTAAATATGTATCCCTAATTACAAACTACCCACTGCCTATGCTCTGGTAATCTGTTTGTGAATAAATATTGAGGGAAACAACCATTACTTTGCATGGTAAACAGCATGGTAAACATAAAATGGTGGCGGCAGAAATGTGGAGGCTGTTCGCTTCGCAGCAAAACTAGTAATATTTGATGTGAAATAGTTTCTTTTGTCATGGAATTATTATTATTATTTACTTTCTTCCTTTTTCTTTAACCATCGTTCGATGGTTTCGAGGTTTTCGAACAGCCTTCATTGTTTGAAACCACCATTTTTGCTAAAATTTACATGTTTTACTGCAAATGTTCGAAAACTTTGCATAGTTATTTTATATTCATATTAACCATACTAATCTGCGGAGTTTTCTTTATTAATTACATGGTTTTCTGGCTTAGACGAGTAGTCATATAAATGTTTTGTTGTCAGTTACTATCTATGTAATTTTAGTGTTCTCGGTTTTATATTATATAGATCACACAATTGTATTTTCCATACAGATACGTGTTTACAATCGTCAGCCTTTTCATTGGACTCTTAATTTACGCGACAATAGTTGGACAAGTAAGCAATATAATTCAAAATAAAAACGCTAACAGACTTGAATTTGAAAGGCTGCTAGACAACATTAAGAAATTTACGAGGCGTCATGAGGTAAGTATTTTTTTTTATTAAAAATTAAATAATTAATATTTTTATATTATGAAAAAGCGTATGAAAGTTTTAAAGCTGAATAAATGTATAATTAAAAACTTCTTATATTAAGTATAAAATTACATTGAGGCCATATTTGGGGAGTAAAATATTTAATATTTTTGTTTCCTCGTTCAAAAAAAAACTACTGCATTTTTTAACATGTAGCTCTTGTAAATAAAAAAAAGCGTGGAGAATGCATGTGTTGTGTTTCTTCATTCTCACAGAAAAAAATATTTTGACTTGGCTTAATTTAACGACTTCTTTTAAATCCCAAAAACCATTTTTTTTTTCAACTTGAAATATATCTACAAACAAATAAAAGGCCATTCTTGAGGCCAGTCGTTGCGTAGGCATGTAACTGTTAACGGGACAGATTGTGGGTTCAATTCCTACTCGGGAATCAAACCCACAACCAGTCGATTTTACAGTCACACTTTGTGCCTCATTCGCCTTTTGTTTATTGATATTTTTACAATACTCGTATCATTTAAGAAAGTTCTGTTACTTATGGGCAGTTGTTTTTAGGGTTCCGTATCTTTTAAGAAAAAAACAAAAAAGCTCGAGACCTCCAATTTTTGTACGGAACCCTCGGTGGGTGAGTCCGACTCGCGCTTGTCCAGTTTTTTTAATCAAGACAATGATTGAATTCTTTTTTTGGTGTCTCCTGGTCATAAAAGATTATAACTTTATTTACTTTAGAAAACTTTCAGTATTATTTATAAAAGATCGGTAAAGTGCGGCTCGTACACCGAAACTTCCGTGCCAATTTCAGGATTGTAGGTCAATGGAAAGTAAAACCTTTAAAAGTTAACAAGTTTAAGTTCTGAGATCTCGCCACCAAAATTTCGTTCCAATTTCACGATTGTAGGTTAACGGGAAGTGATTTATAAATGCCGACAAATATTTGGCACCAACTTACAATACAATTAAAGGTAAAAGTCCGAAAAGTGAAAAATTATAGATATTTCATAGAAAAAATCATTGCATAAGTTTATAATATTTGTAGTTAAAATATGTGTGTATACGAGTATGCCCTCAAACTTAGATTTGTAAGCTTTTATAATGGATCGAGATCCCAGTGTTTAAATCTGCAGGAATCTGTTGTTTTTCATAAATTTTTTTTTTAAGAATGATACATCATAGTATTTAATTAAATTTATGGTAATGCGTGTTTTGAAGAAAATTGCACTCATATGTTTTTACATGAATTCTACATAATTTGAAAGAAAATTGCATAAAGAATTGGAAAAACAATGGTTGCCAGCTCTCAATCTGCCGCAAGCCCGGGGTTGCCTGGTTTAAACTGGTCACTTAATGTTAATAATTTGCACCCATATTTTTTTTGTGAATTATATATCAAATAAAAGCTTTTTTTTTATTAACACTAATAGCGGCCCTCGCGTGGAAACTACATAATTATTGATTTAATAAACAGAATTGATTGTCAACTACAATTACTGCTAATATGATTTTTTTATTACTTTAATCTGTAATATCCCAATACGTTTTTTTACTACATTATCATAATTTCTATAAGATATTTATAAAAAATACATAAAGCTAATTATTTATTATACGTATATATTTTTGTAACATTACGTTCTTTTAACCTATGTAATGTACATCTCATCATAAATTTAAAACTCTGTTAAATGTGCTGATGTCAGTGAATAATTTAATTTACTCCTTCAGAAAAATCCTTAAATGTTAAATTATTGATTTAAAGGATTCATAATATTCTTTGTAAAATAACTGTCATGATTGCATATTAACTCCTACATAGTTTTTAAATTAGTTACATATATTATTAGCTAAATGTACAATTGGTAAATATGTAGTTACTATAGAGTACACGCAGAAAGGATGTTTTTAGGCATTTTAATATAGATTTATTTCAAACGAACGAACCAAAAAAATCGATGTATTTACTTGATATTTTAATGTTGTTGTTGAATTAATTACGACTTAAACTTAACTGCTATGATTTATGAAGGTAATCTCCACTAACAATTCAATTTTATTTACTTTATATTAAATATAGTAAAAAAGTGCTTCAAAAATATATATTTTGAACAACAGTTATATAACCAAGACGTTTCGAATGTAATTCTTTAACCAAGAATCTTACCAGCGCGATTGCTATATAACATTCACAGGCAAACTAATACCTTGAGTTCATTCAAATGACGATAACTTTTTTTAATTGAGTTAAGTTGAGTTGAGTTAAGTTGAGTTAAAACAACGCAACTTTTAAGTAAATAGGTTCAGTACTTTCGGAGATTAGCGTGACCGTACATATAGAGAGACAGACAAGAAATTAAAAAAATCTTTTTGCTTTCTATTATTCGTTTTAAGTGTCCCTCTATCCATTTCAGTCAAAATTACTAAATGTACAGACAAAATATTTTTACTGTTTTATTATATATAGAAATAAGACATGGTTGTCTGAAGTCATCATAATTTGAAATATTTTATTCCGGTTCCAATTGACTATGAGAATAGACGATGAAATGTGTTCGCGGTCTGCCTTATGTTTTAAAGAAAACTATTATGTAATATTTATTGCCGTGTGACGCATGGGCAGACTCCACCGGATCATTACCACCCCCGGCATTTAAGTAGTGGCTTTATGCCACTGCGTTTCGCATCAGGTAATGCCGGGCTCAGGCGCCCAACTCACCTTAAAGGCCGGCAACGTACCTGCTCTGGTGTTATAGGGGGTCGTGGGCGGCGGTGATCACTTACCATTAGGTGACCCGAACGCTCGTTTGCCTTGTCCTTTTCCATAAAAAAAGTAATAGAAGGTCAATCTTAAAATCAACGTTTATTCTAAGTGTTCACCTATTAAATGATGGTTGCTTTACGCTTTATCCCTAGCGGGATAATCAGGGAGAATGGAGCGCCAAACGCTGCGGTGAAGGACGGAGCTACAAATCATATTAAGTACATACAAAAAACTATTTAAACAAAAATAAATATGATCATTAATCATAAAGACAGGGCAAAATGCGAAACAGTATAGGATAAAATTCGGATAGTTCGGAAAATTCGTCTTCTGAATCAACATAAGGAGGTTGGTGGGCAAAATCGTGTCGAATTCGATTGGTTTTTTTGGTTATTTCTTTTTAAATTCAGATTATTTTAAGGTTTACTTCTACTTTCGTTAAGAATGTCAGCTGTACGCGTATTCTAATAATTTGAAAGTCTACTTGTAATAAACAGGAAATTAATAATATACAAAAACAAACAAATAACAACAAGCTGATAGATAGAGTAATATGCTCTTAATTTTCCTTTAGGCATAAGTTATACTAAATTTGCATCATTTTCCATGTTCGTACGCATTATAAAATTCCACTGCCAATTTTCAATTACTAGGCAAAGCTTGTATCCTATACTAGTGGGCGCACGCGGCTTCGCCCGCTTATTTGGACACTTAGGGGTGAATTCTAAAAAAACCACGAAACACGTGTTCAATAAAATATTTTTAACAGTCTGAATTATTTTTTTTATAAAAATCGGTGGTGATTTAAAGATTTTTCCATACAAACTTTCAATTCCTTATTTGCACCCTTAGGGAGTGAATTCTAAAAACCAATGAAACATGTGTTCAATGAAATGTTTTTAAGAGTCTGAATTTCAAATTTTATAAAAATCGGTGCCGATTTAAAAAAAATCCATACAAACTTTCAACCCCTATTTCATCCCTTTAGGGTTAAAATTTTTCAAAATCCTTTCTTAGTGGATGTCCAGAATATGAAAATAAACATCTGCCCAAATTTCACGTTTCTACCATCAGCGGTTACGGCCCTGCGTGCGTCTTACCTCAGTCAGTCAGCACAAGTCCTTTTATATATATAGATTACTATAACGATATTAATATATGGACTTAAAGGATGTCGATGTTAAAACTGGAAGGTAATGATTGTTGTACTTTTATTGTAAACTAGCGACCCGCTCGCGGCTTCGCCCGCTTATACCACAGAATGATTTACTTAACACACTGAATTATGTTCGTGTTTTGATATACCTATTATTTACCGATATACCGATTTTTTATGAGAAAGTTGTTAAAACTATAGGTCGCATTTTTGTACCTCCCATAAGAATCTTTAATTGAATGTTTGAAACAAAAACATAACTTATTGATACAATAAAATCCTAACTCATCGGTGTCTGTACATGGAAAATATTACAATTAACAATATAATAAAACTTGGTCAGTTGGACTGTTTGTCTGTGCGTTTCTTCACGATCTCAGAAACTGCTTAACCGATTTAAATACTTTTTTTGTTTGTATTTTGACAAATTCCTTAAATATTGAGTATTAATTTTATTCAGCTTCACGCTGTATCCCGCACACAGCTGGTTAGGCAGAGGGAACCTAGTGTTAAGACACTCCGTTCCCCACTTTCTGCCAAATTCTTGAGGCATTGCGTGTTGAGTAGCAGAACTCAACGCCGTGCTTAACCTCGACACCAGAGCGAAGAAATGGAAATATAAATTTAAGTAAATACTTCATCTCCTCGAGTAGGGATCGAACCCACAACCAGCCGGTTTTACAGTTACACTTCGTGCCGCTGCGCCACGATTGGCCTCAACTGGACTGGACTTTATTTTAATCGGTTTACACAAAGTTAAAACCAGATCCACGCTTTATCCCGCCTTTAGCAGGGCAACTTTGTGTTAAGATATTGCGTATAATGTGTGACTGATGTGCGAAATGAAAATATTATTAAACGAAATGAAAATATGATTAAATAATAATTCAATCCTCCAAGTGGGGATCGGACCCACACCAGTCGCGTTACAGTCACAATTTTATGCCCCTGTGCCGCGACGGCCTTTAACAAAGAGGAGAAGAGAAGCGTCAGCGCTCCATTTACGGAAACAGCGTATAGGGTAAAATATTTTAAACCGGTATGGGTTTAAAATATTTTACCCTCTAAAGAAATTAAGCAAGATACATCAACAGTGAAGACGTAGACTATATTTCTTGTAATACGGTTACGTATGGATATCAATAACGTAAACACATACTACCATAAAAATACTACTAAAATCTTTAGAAATTTGAACTTTGCCGCCAATATCTACAACTCGATTTCGGAATGAGGCGTATGCGGCGGTTTCCCTTTGATAGGTTTATGTGTGCGTGCGTCGTTCTCGACAAATTATATTTTATTTTACAACGATAATTTTATTATTTATTTTGTTTGAAAAAATAACTTTTTTATTTTTGGGTTTTTAATAGAGTAGTTAAAACTGTGGTTTCATTTAAAATGTTACTGACAAAAAACTCTGTATAATTGAGCATATTAAATATTTATAGTATTTTTTTGGTTAATAGATACCAATAGTTATTACAACACTTGCGAAAAAAGCATATTTTAGGCAATTTTTAATTCTTATACCTTTTGAAAAACTACCAATATTCTTATAGTTAATAAATTATTTTTTCAAATTCAAAAATAGTCTATGTTTTTCATTATAATGGCAGGAAAATATTTAAAATGTTCAAATTACACTATAATAGGTATCAAATAGTATTGACATAGTAGTGTTGATAGTAATTGGAAATAGTTATACTACAGGAGGATACCTTCCTATGCACTGTTTAAACCTGTTTTTATGAT
>JAATLQ010003675.1:31604-72720 GCA_013421005.1 Heliconius erato x Heliconius himera | reverse complement strand
ACGAGCCGCTGACGCCCTGTACACTATAGGTTCCGGATAGTGGGAACACGGAGATCGCCGAATGAAACAAGATACTATTTCTATGTAACGGTCGGTGACTGACGGCTTCTTCAAATGTGTCTTCCTATTATTCTATTTATCTTACTATATATCTTCTATTTGTCTTCCTATATTTCTTCTATTTGTCTTCCTATATTTCTTCTATTTTTCTTCTTATTTTTCTTCCTATTCTTCATCCTTTTCACTATGCTGTAACTGGTTGTCCGACACACTGACTGCGCGTCTTTGCTACCTTACGTACCGCGGAGCTATACCGTAAAGAGAGCCGCAAGCCAGATCCGTTTTATCCGTTCCGTTTTATCCCGATCCGTTTTATCTTTATTTAAGCTAATATTTTCACTATCACTATTACATGTTTTTACTTATATTTTAGTAACTATCTATCGGACGATTTTATAATTTATATATATTAAAAGAACATAAAATTATCTATATAATTAAATATAAATTAATATACTATTTTATTATTTACTATTAGAAATTTACGAAAGATACTGTAACTATGACGAAATTCACACAAGTTCTTATGATAAAAAGTCTCTTAATAATTATTTACGAACATTTAGCACTTATACATCTGTTATTTTTCTATATAAACCTATAATTAACAATAATTAATAATAGCTTTTACGATACGAAAGTAATTATTATCTTAACATACAATTATCTCGATAAACTATATTAAACTATGTAATTACGATACAAATTCGAGAATCTCTATATAAATCTAAAATACTACATATTCATAATTCTATTTCTGTTATTAGTTAAACATATTACTAATTTAAATAATGCTTAAAACTATTATAATTGTGTGACGTCACGAGTCACGACACGCAACTACGAACTTGCAACGACATGTCGAGTCAAGTCCGCGAACGCGCGAATATCGCGACGTCGCGAACACCAGTTATAAACCTCAATGCATATTTTGCCTCATGCAATTGAGGCCGGTCGTGGCGCAGCGGCACGAGGTGTGTCTGTAAAACCGACTGGATGTGGGTTCGATCCCCACTCGAGGAGACGAAATATTTACTTAAATTTATATTTCCATTTCTTCGCTCTGGTGTCGAGGTTAAGCGTGGCGTTGAGTTCTGCCACTCAACACGCAATGCCTCCAGAATTCGGCAGAAAGTGGGGAACGGAGTGTCTTAACAATAGGTTCCTTCTGCCTATCCTGCTGTGTGTGGGATACGTACGAGCGTGAAGCTGATTTTAATGCATATAATACATTGAATATTATGCATATTTACCGTAAAAAACCTGTAGGACATCGTTAATTAGATATTATGTTGAACTCTCTGCAGCTGTAACTTGATATTCACAAAACTATTGAAATAAATGCACATTAAAAAGTTGTGACGAGTGCAGGTTAAACTGCTTCGTAAAACCCGGGAATGCGTTGCCTCCTCTCAGAATTTATAATTTTAATATTGTCATATTAATGTTCCGTTTTAAAAAAGTTTCCCAGGATAGCGTTATTCTTAATAATAAATATGAAAGGAGGGCAGAAAACCACCTTCTCCAATATATATTTATTTGAGGCCATCATGGTCCCCCCTCGGGGAAATAAATTATTTAATATTTTAATTTTCTCGCCCTGGTAACAAAGCAAAGCGCAGCGTTGAATTTTGTAATGTGCAATTTGTTCTGGGATTCAAGGAACCATAGTCATTAATTTATACCTTTACACTGTTTAGAAATTAATCTTGACAGACGGACGAACAGAAGGACAACAAACTGATCCTATAAAAATAAAATATTCCGATCCGATATAGAATTTTATATTTATAATAGTGTACACAAGTTCTCCGAAAACCGCAAACGGATAATAATAAAATGTTATAATCACTGTTAATATTATTTTAAAGTTATATAATCTATGATTTTAGGGAGTTACTACACAAATATATCATTCATATTATTCGGTACTATCATATTTTTGTAGAATTTTATAATTAATCTTGAATGGATGATTTACATGTATAATTGCACATGAAACAATGTGGTTGACCGACTTAATATTGGATGACGATTTTGTTTCGTTTTATAAAGTGTTATTAAAAAATATTTCATTAAGTTTCTGTTAATTATTTTATATCATATATAATACAAGTTATGTTAAAACAATTTCTGTAATTATATGCAAAGTCATTTTCAAATGTATGATAGTAGCCTAAAATAACGTAGAAATCTAAATGGACTAATATGCCTTTTATATAGTTAATGGTCACCTAAATTACTCTCGTAATTAGGTCCATTCTTAATGAGCGACATACGACAGAATTACTAATTATTTATTACAAGTCAACTAAATTTATTAGAAACTCAGTTCAATTTTTTATAGCTCTACGTTGTATTTCCCAACTAACAAAATAGGCAAAGGGAACCTGGGAACCTAGTATTAACTTCAACGGTGGAATTAGCTAAAAGCACTATAACCTACATAAATTGTAAGCATCGCATTTCACACTATAGTGCATACACACGTACATACGTCTGCACAAAATTCTTTAGTACTGTACTATTAACACAATGAACAATGTATGCTTCGAAGCGCTTCATAAAGTTCCAAGTCTTAGACTACGTTCTGCGTTCATATGATACTAGGTATATGCATATTATATTGTCATGTTATGGAGTCTCATAACCGTAAAGCTACCTGTTGTTCATATAGAATTTATAATATGATATTGTAGTTAATGCTAAATTTAAGGTGCGCTGTGGCGCAGTTAAAATATGTTTGATTAAGCATCATGGGTGCCAATACAAATAATTTTTTAAGATATATTTATATAATGGTTCCGTGTCTTTGAATAGATGGCGAAAAATTTACCTTATTTTTGGTTGTTATTTTTTTTGGGAAAATAGCTGGATATAAACGTAAGTTTATTACCTTTGTATGTAGCCATTTTTCCAAGAACGTTATTTTAATGTTAACACACTCCGTTCTCATTAAGACACTTCCGTTTTCCACTTTTCGCACAATTCAATTAAAAAAAAAATGATTGTCAGAGGCAAAGTTTCTATGACTAAAGGAACAAAACACTGAATTACATTCCTAAGTCAAAAGGAATGCGGGGCCTCGTTTTTATTTATAGGGTCACGAATGGCCGAGTTAACTAAGTTTAATTTTTTTAAGGGTATTATGTGAGTTACAAATAACTGCCGGTATAGCTTTTTAGTACCATCGCAGAAAAGGTGGTCGTGCCTGAGACCATGCACGGTACATGTTGGCAATAACTTTATAGTTATAACAGTCATTCCTATGGCAATGTTGGCTGGCATCAACATTCGAAAACCAAAAAAAGGAGAGTTGTCAATTCTAGAGTTGTAATAGAAAAAGCGTACAAGATTTATCATATTTAGAGCTTTGCGTGGTGTCTAGTGGTAAAACCTTTTACCGTTATGAACCCAAAATCTTTTAAAGATTTAGAGGAAAAAGTGTTAATAAAGTCAAATTTGCAACATATCCACTGTACATATTGTTACAATATATACAATAACTTTATAGCTATAACAGTTATCCTATGGCAATGTTGACTGGCATCAACATTTAAAAATCAAAAATCGGAGAGTTGTCAATTCTAGAGTTGTAATAGAAAAAGCGTACAAGATTTATCATATTTTACAATAAGCTTTGGCCCGTGGTGAATCTTTTACCGTTATGAACGCGAGTAACCCAAAATCTTTTAAAGATTCAGAGGAAATAGTGTTAAAAAATCAAATTTGCAACATATCCACTGTACATATTGTTACAATATGTAATTTTTTTTTAATTTTATCTAACGTTATTATAGATAAAACTGTATAATATATGATCCAAGTCCGCAGAAACGCTTCCGGCGAGAAAGAAGTTTTTAAGTAAGTTCATAAAATGTTTTTGATTTGTATAAAGGACCATTTAATAAAAAGATATTAACTTTTAATAAAATTTGTAAAGTTACACAAAATATCAATTAATGACAAAAGTTCTTTGTGGGCACGTCATAAACCTGGTTACAACTTCGTTTCAGATTTTTATATTAATAAAGGAAGTAGTTGCAGGTATTATGCACACAAGCTCATATTGTGTAAAGTATAAGCATAAAGAGCTTGTGTCACAATGGCCTTGATTTTAATAAAATATATATTGCATTCGATTGAAGTTTAAAAATAAATAAAGTTTAGCAAACAAAAAATATGCTTTAACAAACAGATTACAATGTAATACGGATTAGCATACGTAACTATCTCTATACGCTAAATGTTCTCGGATTATATTTCTAACAGTGTAGAACAATAATAACAATTCTGAAAAGTTACAAACTAACCATTTTCATAAAATTTGATTCGCAACTCCTGGTATTCATGAAATTACATAGTGTACATACAGAGGGTGTAACTGTAATGGATGCCAGCTGAGAATTTTATGACTTTGTTAGCTCTATTGATGAAAACTATAAATTGTATATACGATCAATTAGCTAGATTAATGACGGCCGTATTGCGAGATGAATGCTTCTCATCTGGATGTCACAATTGTCGTAGGCTACGTTGTTTTTACATCAGAAAATAAATATTATACTCCCTGCTAAATATTGAATTAAAATAAATAAGTATTTTTTATTTAAATTTATATTTTTATTACTTCGCTCTGGTGACAAGGCAGAAGCGCGGCGTTGAGTTACTCCACTCAACACGCAATGCTTTCGGAAAGATTTCGGTGGAAAGTGGAGAATGGAGTGTCTTAACACTAGGCTATCTCTGCCTACCCTGCTGCGTGCGGGATACAGCGTGAAGCAGATTTTTATAAATAACATTTTGTATTGATAGTAAAGAAAAAAACCTAAGAAACATATTTTCTTCTCATCATATTCGAAAAATGGAAAATGATACAGGAAACGTTAGAATTGCAGTGCAGTACAGATGAATATTCATACGAAAGGTGGAGTGCAGAAGGTGGAAAGGGTGCATACAAACATATAACAAAGAACTTTGTCATATTCGTTCAAAAAAATATATAAATATGAGACTAAACTGTGTATGTGATTGTTCGAAGCCAAATTGTCTTTGATAATTGTCAAAAAAAGACGTAATTTTGAAACTGTTTATTTTTGTATTTAAAGTTAATGTAATGAATATATTTCATATTTTCCAGATTAATTAAAGTAATAGTCAATTTTCCAAATGCCTAATGTTAAATATAAATTAAGTTAATTTTGAATTTGTTTTATGACATTAATGTTACAGAAGAGATTCATACAGTGCTATGTAAAGTCAACGCTGTGTAATTTTGAAACTTCGCATTGTTTTCTTTATTTAAATTAAATTTAACATACTAACTACTACTAGCATATACTAGAGACGTAATAATTATAAATAAAATGCATAATTTAATTCTGTAAAAGTATTGGTTGTTGAAAAGCTGGCTCGTAGACTACCACGTCAATAGTTAAAATTAAGCCTTAAGCTTTTTTTTGTCTATTTTAATCAATGAGAGTTAACAAGGTTGAATATAATTTTTAAAAAAAAAATCAGCTTCAGAGTGGCAGAACTCAACGCCGCGCTTAACCTCGACACCAGAGCAAAGAAATGGAAATATAAATTTAAGTAAATATTTCATCTCCTCGAGTGGGGATCGAACCCACAACCAGTCGGTTTTACAGTCACACCTCGTGCCGCTGCGCCACGACTGGCCTCATAAAATTCATTATGACAATAATTTTGTTAAAAATTTGAAATAAACAAGAATTAATATATGAATAAAAAATATTCTAACAAAGCATCAACCCATTTATAATATGAGTATAAGCCCCAAAATAACTACGTTGAATATCAATTACATTTGCCCTACAGAATAGAGAATGATATAAAAGTTGCGCAGTGATCTACTGCATACTGCAAAGCTACGTATTAATTAATAGAAAAATATTTATGCATAAGTATAATTTACTAAAGTATATTCTTTTCTTTGAACATTATATTTCCATTCATATAATTCATCTGCAGTGAATTAAAAGATTAGTTTTAACTCAAAAGAGATGTTATTTGCCTTCATTATATTATTTATATTTTATATTAAAAGTCAATGTATTTTTATATAAATATACTATAAGCTCAATACTTGTATATAATATAATTATAATGGAATTCCCAATCGTTTTCTCAAATTCAACAAAAAAAATTGCTTAGTAAATTTTATAGAGATTGTAATAACAATTATAGTTCACAATATAGGAACACTTAAAAAAAAATATTTAGAAATAATAATATTCTTAATTACTTTATATCAGGGGCTCCCAACCTTTTCTTGATCAAGGACCACTTTTATATCATTCTTGGTAGCAGGGACCACTATGCATGTAGTGTAGTGATAATCAAACAGAAACTTTACCTCACCATCTCCAGTCATAAAATTAAAATCGTTCGCGTTCTGCTCTATATAAACGGATTTCAATTTACTGGAAAGAATTTGATGATTTTTGCTTTTCTGCTGCATCTTGTACATACCAAGGTAAGCAGAAGGAACCTGGAAACCTACTGTTAAGACACTTCGTACCCATTAACATACTTTCATTCTTCACTTTTCGCCGAATTCTAGAGGTATTGCGTGTTGAGTGGCGTTTTTTTCTATTAAATAAAATCTTAAGCTAAATAGCATAAAATAAAATCTCAAGCTAAAATCTTAGCTTTTCTAATCATGAGCCAATAGGTATCTTCTAGGCAAACATGTGTCATCATAGACCGCACCAACTCAAAACATCAAGTTAGACGTGGTTAAATGTCCTATCCTATTATACATAAGAAAAGTATTATGGTAGACCCACTTCCCAAAACTAATATTAAGCTATAAGACGAAACGACGTCAAAGGTTAAAACTTTTATTGAATTATGCGTGGATTGAGTTTGAGTTATAGTTTTCAAAAGTTATCGAAAATATTATTAAGCCTGGCTTTATTAAAATTTTCTTAAGTTTGCTTTTATATACCGAAAGTATGCACCAGAAAATTATCGATGGAATTTGCACTGAAATTGATATTACTTTTAGCTTTCAATTTTAATTTTAAAATGTTATTATCTTTTCAAGCTTAATTCTAGTTTTGGTGTGTAGTAACTTTACAGAAACTGAAAATTAACAAAAATATGTTTACTTTAAAATTTTAAATTACTTATTTTGAAACATAATATTCTATATGAAAAGGAAAATAATTAAGAAAAAAATGATTGAAATAATAAGCATATATAGGTAGCATACTATAAAGTTAATACCTCAGACTTGAGAAGAACTTGCGAAAGAAACTCAGTGAGACTTTTTTTTTAAATCAATTATACAAGAACACATTTTAATATTTCTGACAATGATTTTGAAACAGACTGGAGCAAGCATTTCATTCCCAAGGCGTGTTATCGTTTATATAATCATTAACACACAAACGTCTTTTCACAGCTCTTTTAAGTTGTGATATCGGACATTCTCGGACGTTTTCTGGGATCCTGTTGTAAAAGCGTCCCATAAAAGAATTACGGACTCAATTTAATCGGGTTACATACAAGATGCAATAAGTTTACTCCTATTTCTAGTATTGATATGTACATCACCAATTTTGGCAAAATCTTTAATATTGAAATGCAACTGTCAATATAATAATTTGTTAAAATTTTTACCTTAACGATTCTATAGGGCCTAAGTTATAGATAGCGAATAGCTCGCTTCTGCAAGACAAAAATTGATTTAATACCGGCTGCATTACCCCAAAGTAGAATGCCGTAGGACATAATACTATGAAAGTAGCTGAAGTAAACAAGGCTATAGGTACATATAGTAGTAGCAACTTTTTATGATTATTGTAGAGTGCTTTGTAAAGCACTGCTGTAGATTTCATAAATACTTGACATCTAAAAGGAAGAGGTTATTAATTCTACTGTACATCTCCAAATATAAGGGATTTTAAATTGCCTGGTATAAATGTATCAATATTTTCGGCAATATTTTTTTAGTTATCTTTATTTCGAAGTCCATAAAAAACATTTCTACGTGTTAGTATTTGTTTATATAATATAATTAATATAATAAAATAAAAGGGGGGAAACTTAAAGCTAAGAAAGGAGAAAAATTAAAATACTATTTATTAATATTCATGTATATTTAACTTCACAGTGTCAATAATAATTATTACATTTATTTTTAGTATCACAGTTCAAAAACTTTATCAATACATCGACTCAATCAATGATACATATTCTTAAAATTAATAATTTTATGGAGTGTAATATATATTACATTTTATAGAATTCGTGTGGTTGATATTTAAAAAAATTGAGTTTATTATTTTGTTTTTGTCAGTTTATTCATTTCAAAAGTGTTCAGCTTAAATTTAAAATGTAGATCTTTGTTTACCCATTTTTTTTGCTCTACATTAAATAAGCTGAGTCCACCATAAACTTATTATTAAGAAACGTTTATTTTTGTATATAATTTAATTATAGTGTAGTATAATTAGCGAAATTGAAATTATGTTTCTAACATTTTAATATAAAAAATAACCTTTAACTAAATCCATGGTAGGCCGTAGGTCTCTATCCTTGACGACAGTTTTTTGAATATAACTTTGTTGCTGTTTTGCTTTCACATATGTAATCTCTTAGGCTAAAAATAATAACAAGGTGTATGTACCTTGTTATTATTTTTATAGAGAACACATGTTATATTACTGCTTTTCAAATTCACTGAAATAATCTTCATTTTGATTTTCTTTGTTTGTGGGACAATTTCCAAAATATATATTTTAAAAAGTTAAAATGACAAATTTTATAATTGCATCAAATATTCAGAAAACATATTTATGAATTATAGATTAATTTTCTATCAATATATATATGTAAAAAAAAACAATATAATATGTTTAATTTTCCCGCATTTTCTCGGGCAAACAAGTTCTACCATCCCCCAACCCCCTAATTTATCTAAAGGAAGTCGAAATAGTGAAAATAGTGAAAGGTTATTTCGTTAAATAAGAATTTACTTGTGCCAAAAAAAAATATACTGTTTATTATATTGTTATTTCTTTCATTATATAAAATAAATTTTGACAACCAAATTAATTAATTAATTTAATTTACATTACAGGTTTCTAGGAAATTTATGGCAATATGATTAAATTACACCATCTTACGTAAGAATTTTGTTTAAACATTTTATTTCAAAAATGCAACACGTAATATTTATATCCTAAATGCTAAAAAAATTACGACCCCCGATTGGTCCAGAAATATGAAGAAAAGTTCTTTAATATTTGTCATCAAAATAAATGAATAAAAAAAATCTGTGTGTGTTATACAAATAAATATATATATATATATATATTATATACCGCAATGACACACCGAAATGATGAAAAGAAAGGAATTAAAAAAGAACAAAAGAAACACAGTGGGTTTCATACATATTATTTAAAAAGCAAATCGTTGAGTAAGTTATCTATACAAGTTTCGTAGTAAAATGTTGATTTATATTAGTAGGTACAAACGCTGTGAAATAGAAACTGTTACAATATACTATAAATCCATATTTAATGTCCACTACCTACGTTACTAAAATAGAATATCTTATTTCACAGCCACATCACTGCTACCTGTAACAACAATAATTATTAATAATTATTAATAATTCCTTTTTCAAAAGATGTCTTTGAAATTTTACATGCGTTAAAATTGGCTATTATTTAATAATATAATGATTTATTTTTATCTCCATTAAAATTGAAGTTTTTATACAATATTTGCACTAACACTATTATAAATACATCAATATTTATTTTTAAAAATATAAAAACACTATGTAACATAAGGCAAGGTAAGTTCGGCATCGAGCTGGAAAATTGTTTACTATTCATATTTAGGGGCAAGGTAACATGGTGCTTACTGTACATTTTTCATAGGAGTTTCAAAAATGTGTATTATTTTTCCTGCAAAGAATGTGACCATTGTTATATTTTTTGCTGTAGTACCTAGTAACCTTATTTTTTAAATCATATACAATTTTAATAACTTGCAAAATCGGTTTTTATTATTATATTTTATATTATGTTACGTTGACTCGTACAATAGTAGTTTAACTTTAAATTAAACCAAAATATATTTTGTTCTATCTCACGAAGATAAATAAGATAAAAATTCTCGTAGCTAACTCTCTCGTAAGTAAAATATCCCACAGCCTATAATTCGTAGATGTTGATCGAGTTTTGTAGATGTCTATTTTGCTTATACCAAGAAAAAGTAAAAAAAAGTACGTAGGTAAATATTGTGTATGTGGTCAATATTTCATCAAGTAAGTGTAAATTTACTAGCAGCCGCCGTGGCCCAGTGGCACGAGGGTGTGACTGAAACTCGACGGTTGTTGGTTCGATCTCCACTCAAGGATATGAATTATTATTTTTTTATATTTTCATTTATTCGCTCTGGCACCAAGGCAAAAGTCCTGTGTTGAGTTCCGCCACTTAACACGCAATGTCTCAAAAACTTCGGCGGAAAGTGGGCAACGGAATGTCTTATCACTATGTTCCCTCTGCCTATGCTGCCTATTTCCTTAATATGTTATACTATTGATTTCTTGATGGAAAAATATTCAAATTTATATTTTAAATAGTCTGACGGTTGGTTTGACAAACTGAAAAATGAAGAAAGCTATTAGAATAACTAAATAAAGTAAATGATAAAGTACTTTTATATAAACTATACAAAACAAAATATTTTATTCAAATGAGAAATGTAACAAACATCATTATTTGAAACAGTAACTTTTTTGACGTTAAAAGAATGAAGCATGTAACTTCTTATTCTGAACAAAAATATTTGGAAGTGAATTCTTGTTCGGTTAACACTGAAAACTATTTTGAAAGTTTAACAAGAGGAAAATGGATTCACGTGGTGTCGCATGTATTGTTGTTAATGTTATTTTCATATGCACTAATTCAATGACTATAAAAAATTGTCCCAAAAATATATTTTATATATTTTTTTAATAAAAATAAAAAAGGTAAGGCTGATTTAACCCTAGATAGATAATCTACGTCGAATCGACGTAGTTGATTTTGAAAAAACGATGTAACTCTATGGTTTTTTGTGTCACTAAACGAGCCGTTTCTGCCGACTCAGTAGCTCAGAGCTTGCAAGATACACCCATATCGCTTCAATAAGTGCACCGCTTGTGTCAGTATTCATATCAATGAAAAATATTTCGTACGTCGAAGTGTCGTATGGTTGGTTATCTTTAGTGTAAGTTTTTTAATTTTTGGGAAATTGTATTATTGCTACTATTTTGTGATTAAATGTACATATTTTTACTGGAACCCGCGCCTCCTGGAAACCGACCAGGCGCTCTGACCACTAAGCCATATGTTCTCATCGTCTACGTCGAAACTCCTTTCCTTTTATGTTTTTTATTTATTTGAATGGAAAACTCTGAAAGTGCTTCGCCAAGTATGTAGAGTTATGTTGTCACATAAGACCTTCAAATTCTTAAAGGCAGAAAAAAATATCGTTAGGTGGCCTAAATTTAGCTTTGGTACATTATAGAAATCATAAAAAAATATAAATTGACATTTTTACATGAGATTCCTAAATATTTAAGGTGAGAAGTATCCTGTCTTGTTATTTATTTATATTTTTTCCATGAAATATGAATAAACTGTAATATTTATAAATTATTAATATAAAAATACATACATTAAAATATAATATTACATTCACAAACCTAGTACATACATAATCCAAAATATATTTACTCAAAAATACGCACGTCGAGGTGACATATGGTTATCTTTAGTGTACAGTAAAATATGGTTATCTATCTAGAGTTAAACAAAAAAAAAATAATTCAAACAAATAGGCCAATATACATATTTTAATATTGACTTTTTAGTTGAATATATTTTTATGTTTAATATTTAAAAGAAAATTTCTTTTTATCTGCCTTGTTCATTTTTAAGTATTTAAAATAACGAATTAATTATCAAATAACAATTTCATACTAGTTCTGTATCAAAAAAATATTTACAAAGAAAAAGAGCTAGACTTTTCAGCAGCTCAATTTGCCCCATAGCCTACTCAACTTACCTCACCTACGGGGTAAGCTGAGTACTTTTGATTTTCTTAATTAAATCGACTGTGACTCTAAAATCTTACTTATTAGAAGAAAATTAACTAAGAATTTAAGAAAAAAATATATCATCTTTCCTTTAGTACGTAATACATGCCTTTGATGGTATATTTTATCGATGAAGTAAAACATTGTTCAACTATCTCTACCCCACTTTACCCCACTCTACCCTACCATAAAATTTGTAATATTCCCTTACCTCGGATATACGGCGTGGACATCAGGACGTACTGGTATGTGTGTAGGTATACGTGCATGAGCGTGAGGTGACATTGCGGCTGCGTTAATAGCCCGGATCTTTGCCCGCAGACGTTCATAATGCTCTGGTTGATACTGTGCAGCTATAGTTACTGCCCCTCCAGAATACTATTTAAAAAAAACACTATTTTAAAAAAACATATTACCTACTCATTTTTAGGGTTCCATATCTTTTAAAGAAAAAAGGAACCCTTATAAGATCACTTTGTTGTCCGTCCGCCTGTCTGTCTGCCTGCCATAGCCTTTATCTCAGGAACGCTTGGAGATATCGAGTTAAAATTTAAACCATATACTTAGATCCCTGATACATCATTTCCTGAAAACAACTTATTTCTACATTTACTTTATATTCGAGGGCAGTGGTGGCGCAGGGGCACTAAGTGTGACTATAAAACCGACTGGTCGTGGGTTCAATCTCCACTCGAGGAGATGTAATATTTACTTAAATTTATATTTCCATTTCTTCGCTCTGGTTCTGCCACTCAACACGCAATGCCTCCAGAATTCGGTAAAAAATGGGCAACGGAGCCTGACTCGCGCTGTCTGTTTATTAATCTAAGAACAGCTTCTTGCTATTTTAGCCAATATGGACTTTATTGTGAGACACTAGTTCACAGCAATGATTTTGCGAATTTTGTCCATAATCGAATCAAGTCGGTGATGTAAGTTAAATATATACCCCAGTACACCACTATGCTGAGACGATATAATGAAACAGGCAATCTACACAGCTGTGTTCACGTTATTAGGTTTTACGAGATAAACCTTATTTTCTTTTACATAACGTGGTTCTAAAATACATTCCAATTACATGAAATCTATTGTCCTTAGCCCTAAAAATCATATTAGTATAATTTAAAAATAATGATTATATTTTATAAGGGAAAATACACATTTTATTTTATAAATAATCACTAACCGACAACAATTGTTCCAATATCGGCAAGCCACAGTTTAAACGACAAACTGTCGTTTAATATAGTTAAAATAATTGGTTCTTCTGTAAATTGAATCGAAGCGAGTATTTTTTGAAAGAATTAATATTTGCGTTTCAATCAACGCATGTCAATCAAATCAAAAGGTAGCAAACTAAAATCACAGCAGTGAAACGTGAAACATAGCCAGTTTAGCATTTAAGTTCATTTAAATGGAAAACATAGTTTTGATTTTGAAAATAAAAAAGTTTTTTTAGCGTCACGACAATAGCAGGGTAGCCAGAGGAACCTAGTGTTAAAACTCTCCCCTCTCCATATTCCGCTAAATTTTGGAAGGATTACTTGTTGAGTGGCAGAACTTATCGCCGCGTTTTGCCTGGATACCAGAGCAAAGAAAATGGAAATATTAAATATCAATTTCGACGAGTAGAGGCCGGTCGTGGCGCAGCGGCACGAGGTGTGACTGCAAAACTGACTGGTTGTGGGTTCGATCCCCACTCGAGGAGATGAAATATTTACTTAAATTTATATTTCCATTTCTTCGCTCTGGCGTCGAGGTTAAGCGCGGCGTTGAGTTCTGCCACTCAACACGCAATGCCTCCAGAATTCGGCAGAAAGTGGGGAACGGAGTGTCTTAACACTAGGTTCCCTCTGCCTACCCTGCTGTGTGCGGGATACAGCGTGAAGCTAATTTAATTTTAATTTTTTTTTAATTTCGACGAGTGGAAATTAAACTCACAACCTGTCGGTTTTATAGTCACACTTTATGCCCCTGCGCCTCTACAGCCCTTCGCGGTTTTATAGTCACACTTAGCGCCCTTACACCACAACTGGCCTAAAAGTTAAAAATTACAAAAAAAATTGTAGCTTTTGGCGCTCTATTCTCTCTGACTAAGCCGCTAGGGATAAAGCGTGAAGTAAAGTAAGTGAGTAAGTAATAAATAATTCGGATTTCTTTATTTAATACCTTTAAAGCCGCTGCCGCTTGTTCGTGTGTTGCTCGAGTGAGATCTCTACCATCTACACTCAGTATTCTGTCACCCCTATGTAACAGTCCATACGCTGCCCCTTCAGATGACACTCCGGACACAAACACTCCACAAGTATCCTCGTCCCCACCGTTGCTCCCCTCTACTTCGCCGCCCAACCCGCCGACTATATCCATTCCTAGTCTCGAACCCGTCCGTACCAGGCGAACCATGCGCACACATCTGCATAAGAATAATACATTAATTAATCAATCAGCTTCACGCTGTTTCCCGCATATATCAGTGTAGGCAGAGGAAACCTGGTGTTAAGACACTTTGTTTTTCACTTTCTGCCAATTTTATGAAGACATTGCGTGTTGAGTGGCGGAACTCAACACCGGACTGTTGCCTCGAGACGAGAGCGAAGAAATGAAAGTATGCATTTTAATAAATATTTCATTTCCTCGAGTGGGGATCGAACCTGCAACCATTCGTATTTACACAGTGTCACACACTTGGATCCCTGTACCACGACAGACTCAACGCAATACATTAATTAAATACTTTCAATACAACACATTATGATAATTGTTGGCGCTTGTTACATTCGCATCCAATTATGGCCTGATAACGAATCAATTGTAAACCATATAACAAAAGCGAAACTAACATTGAATTCGAAATGCAAGTATTAAAAATAAACAATGCGTTTCGGTTCAATTGTGTTTTTTTTTTATAAATACAATTCAAAGTAAACTGAGGACGTGGTGGTGCAGTGGCACAAGCGTGTGGATATAAACGCGACGGTTGTTCGTCTCCTTATTTAAATAATGAATTATAATTTTAATTTCTTCGCTCTAGTCACAAGGCAAAATGTGGCATTGAATATTTTTTACATTTTTAAAGTGTTATACCGCACTTAGGAAATAAAAACACTTATTTAGAAAATGTATAAAAATTTGAACGTAGCGGGACTCGAACCCGCGCCTCCTGGTCGGTTTCCAGGAGGCACGGGTTCGAGTCCCGCTACGTTAAAATCTTATACGTTTTTTTAAGTAAGTATGTGGCATTGAGTTCCGCTACTCGGTTGAGTATCGGAACTCAACTCTACGCTTTGATGCCATGGCTAGAAAATTATGAAGAAAGTGGGCAACAGAGTATTTACACTAGGTTCCCTCTGACTACCCCGCTATATGCGGGATAAAATAGAAAAACTCAAAGTACTAAATCGAACAATACAAAACATAATACGAGAGTAGGTATGTGTGTAATGATGCAGCTAACATAAATGTTTTTCTTACTTACTTTCCAGTTTCGTTGATTACAAAAGAGTCTAGACATCGCGTCCTCATCTCCATTTATTCATTCTATGGACATATTCATTTTGCGTAATATTACGCTGGTTCATTTTATAAGATAAATAAATGAAGATTACTTTTTTTACTTCTAGTAAAGGCTTAACTTCGCTACCATAAAAATTAGAATAGTATTGAAATTTTATTATATTTTTTATTTCTATTAGTAATTACATGTATATTTAAATAAAGGTAAAAAAAAAGTAAATAGCTTTCATGACACAATAATGCTATTATTATCACTAATAATGACTGTTTGTGAATTCGTTACAATGTAACAAATAGTGTAATAATAGCATTATATTGTATATTTTATGAATAATAGAATACAAGTAAGTTATTTAAACTAAGAATACAGATATATTGAATAGGTGCCAATATACATTCCGTTGCAACAAAACGTGAGTTGCATTATAAAAATACCTCGGTATTTTATTGAGCTCCTCTTCTGAAAGGTCGTGAAGCGTCGAGCACGACGTGGCTTGAGTTCTCGCTGAAAATATATTATTTTAAGTTGCCCTTGTAAAAATAGAAGATTTTAAAATAATATTCGATGATGATATTTTATATACATAGATTACAATATTGTTTTATCTTGAAATAATATACTATAATATTCTTTTAAAATTCATGCGGCATACGTTTTTTTTCTTTTTTCGTTCTTTGGAATACAAATGGATATATTAATAATAATGATGTTTTTACTATCTGATTAGATAAAAAGCAGTAATAATGATATATTTATTATGAAAGGTATATCATTTGTATCATCATAAAAAACAATTACATTTAATAAAATGGTTTACATATAAAATACATGAATATTACACAACAATACGATGAAAGAACATGAAATGAATAATATTAATTAGTATTCGATCAGCATCGAAAGCTAATTTTATAATCCTGATTTACATATGACGTGTAACATCAATATTTATTTCCATTGTTGTAATTTTATATAATCTTTTTGCTTTTTGGAGTTCGGTAACACAAAAGTAAGAAGCGGAACCTTTGTAACAACAGCCCTCGTTTGTTGTTCGTCTGTCTGTAAATCTGTACTTCTGACAAAGATCAATTATCTAAACATCAATTATCTAGTAGTGGAGGTATAAAGCTGAAATTAATATCAAAATTTCAGCTTTACGGTCCCTTGAAGTACAGAAAACAATTAAGCTTCTAAGTCAACGCAATCAAAAGATACGATCGTTTTTGAGTCGTTTTCGTTGACCTACGATCGTGAAATTGCTACGAAACACTTGGTTGGTGAGACCGACTCGTACTTTTTTTTAGAAACTATAAAAATCTTTAAGAAAATAAATAACAAAAACAAATATTACACCGTATTTCCATTTTCCCAGTTTTGCGAAACTGAAATTCGACGGGGCGCTTTATCTGAGCAAAATCGATATAGAGTGTTAAAAGCTCTTTTATTAACACGTTCAAATCCGTCAAGTGAAAGTGTTTCAGTTAAAATTCACACACGTTTCTAATAGAGAAAGAGAGAGAGAGAGAGAGAGAGAGAGGGAGAGAGAGAGAGAGGGAGAGAGAGAGAGAGACAGCCAATAGTAGAATAGTTGAGCCAAACCTTCGTTATTTTGCAAAGCCTGAATATTTCAGTGCGCATACACCCAACTCCAGTAAGTACCATTAGGGAATAAGAATCTTGGGTTACTTTGGGAGGTTTTAGGTAACCAAAATACAAAAAATAGTACCTAATTTTCTTTAAATTTTAAAGCTCAAATTTTTTATAGTCACTGGGTAATAGTATTAAAAATGACGTCGTCTATTGCCATACTCATAACATCGTTTTAACCCCTTACCCGTCACTTTTAAACTCTAATAAAATTGTTCTAGTCATATAATTTGTTCGAATATATTTTAAATGTATAATTAATGGATACTTACTTGAATATAGTGGCGCAGTGCGGGCGACTGGTGGAATAGATCCAGCAGCGGGTAGCACTACGAGGGTCACGTGGTCGCCTGTACTTCGCAATGCAGCTACAGCCATTGCGTGAGTCACCCCTATCAATGGGGTTTCAATTCCCTAAATACAACATTTCTATATATAAGACATTTATCATTTTCTATGCATTTGTGTCCATATTCACATAATAGTAAATTATTAATAATCACAGTAACATTCTATAATAAAACGTAGAAATTAACACATAAAATTAAAGATATAAATATTAAGCTCATTCATTCTTTATTTTTTATTGACGCCACAGATTAAAAACAAAAGAAAACCTTACGTGGTTAATAAGTTGTCACTGAACATTTATTTCAACCATTAAAAAAAATCAAGTCAGCTTCACGCTGTATTCCGCACACAGCAGGGTATGCAGAGGGAACCTAGTGTTAAGACACTCCGTTCCCTACTTTCCGCCAATTTCTGGAGGCATTGCGTGTTGAGTGGCGGAACTCAGCGCCATGCTTGCCTCGACACCAGAGAAAAGAAAAAAATATATAAATATAAATAAATATTTCACTTCCCCGAGTGGGAATTGAACCCACAACCAGTGGATTTTACAGTCACACTTTGTGCCTCTGCGCCACGACTGGCCTCTCATTTTAACCATTAATGTATTCATTTCAAAACAAAATACAAAATTATTATTGAATATTAAAATGATGCTAAAAAAGATTGAAACTATACAAAACTCTCTATTAAAGATGATATCTATTAATTAAATATCGATGTTTATTAGAGAAAATCGATATATGAGATAGTATCTGTTAATTAACGTTCAAACAACACGTGTGCGAACTAGCTACGTGTACTTCGAACGTTTCCTTCTGAGTGCACTCGACTGATTTAATCGATTCGCACGAATATACGCCCAATTCTCATTCTAACAATCCCTTGACACGACTGTAAATCGGGCTAAAGTTTAGGCCTCAGCCAGAGTATCCTTTACTAAATCAAATTGATGTTAATAACTATAACAATTAATTATAATTAAACTAGTAATATTATCTCTAAAATGTTGTATTGTATAGTTATTTATTATAGAATTTAATATATATTAGTATGGAATAATACACTAATATTCTAAATGTGAAAGTTTATGAGGATTGCTTCACGCTGTATCCCGCACACAGCAGGGCAAGCAGAGGGAACCTAGTGTTAAGACACTCCGTTCCCCAATTTCTGCCGAAATCTGGAGGCATTGCGTGTTGAGTGGCAGAACCCAACGCCGCGCTTAACCTCGACACCAGAGCGAAGAAATGGAAATATAAATTTAAATAAATATTTCATCTCCTCGAGTAGGGATCGAGCCCACAACCAGTCGGTTTTACAGACACACCTCGTGCCGCTGCGCCATGACTGGTCTCATTTTTTTTTATTTATGAGGATTGCTATTTGTTCCATTAACATGTAATATTTACTGAATGTATTTAGAAGAAACTTTAGAGTATTATAGCTTAAACATTTTTTTTAAATTAGATTATAATTATAACCAACCAAGCTAAAAGGGGCGAACCCGCGTTTCTATCGCCAGTAGTTCTTATTTATAAAATGATATCGTCATTTCTTTTTTGCACAAAGTATATACGTTTATTTTTATTTTATATAAGAAGAAATTTAAAGTTACTTACGTTAATATCTCTAACAGCTAATATTTTATCTCCTAGTTTTAGTCTGCCATCGTGATGTGCAGCTCCTCCGATGGCGATGTGTGATATAAAAATACCTTCCCCTCCTGCAGCGTCGTCCGCTCCACCAGCGATGCCCAAGCCTAAGCCCCGCGCTCCTCGGCATAGCGTTACAACCATTGGTCTGCGAGCTCTTCTAACCCTCTGTTAAACAGAGTTTAACGCTTTTAATACTTTTCATTAATCAAATCAAATCAGAATATTAAATATATAATGTTTTAAGATTTACTATATTTTCTAAATGCTTATATTTTTTATTTTTCACAATTAAACAAGTATCTTTCATATTATAATTACTACGTTAAGAGTATATAACAGTGAAACAATACGCTAATACTAACTAATCTTACGACGTTCCCAGCCTTTTGTAATGCGTCAACGGCAACAGAATGTGGGGCACCCTCCACCGAGGTATCGTTGACCTAATAAAGTTATAATAGAAATGAGCAAGACGTAAGGATAGTTAATTAAAAGAACAGACATAATTGACTATAATTCATACAAAACGAGTTCGAAACAAACTTTTTAATACAATTTAAGTTTCCAGTAACGCCTTCACGGGCCGTAACAAACAAATTAAGCTGATTTTGTTATATAGTTTAGAAAAAGGTCTTGGATATTCGCCAAATCAGTTCAAGCAAATGGCTTTTAACTTCTTTATTCCAATTGGACAGGTCAGATTGCGATGGAAGCTGATTAATGATTGCCAGCAAATGGTGTTTAAATGCATTGTGTTGTCTTTGACGATATAATTGTAGTAATTTACATTTTTCTTCTTTTTGGTTCTTATTTTAAAATAGCAAGAACAGGAGATAATTCTTTTATTTCAGCTTCACCTGTATTCCACAAATAGCAAGGAAAGCAGAGAGAAATTGGGAACCTAGAGTTAAGATACTTCGTTCCCATTAAGATACTTCCGTCCCCTAGTTTTCGCCAAACTCTTGAGGCATAGCGTGTTGAGTGGCGGAACTCAACGCCGAGCTTACCTCGTTACCAGAACGACGAAATAAAAATAAGAAATGTTTCATTCCTCAAGTGATAATCGAACCCAAAACAGTCGGGTTTATAGTCTCACGCTTGTGTCCCTGCATCACAACAGCTTCTTTTTTCGACGAATTCTTAGATAAAAAAAATAAATAAGTATGGTTGTAAATATTACAAAAAGGTCTTATACCGTTAAATATTAGTTTTGTGTATATTTAATGTAATTTATAAGCATTATTATTGAAAAATATTAGCGTTCTGAACTTCTTCAAATATAAACTATAAGTACATATGCTAAATTTCATACTCCTCCGTCCGCGCCATTTTCTTAAAGAGTGTTTTTGCTTTACGTATTTATATATAGACAATAAAACAAATTTTTATTTTTAAAAATATTTAAATATATAAATTAAATCTATATATATAAAAGGACTTGTGCTGACTGACTGAGGTAAGACGCACGCAGAGCCGTAACCGCTGATGGTAGAAACGTGAAATTTGGGCAGATGTTTATTTTCATATTCTGGACATCCACTAAGAAGGGAACTTGAAAAATTTTAACCTTAAAGGGATGAAATGGGGATTGAAAGTTTGTATGGAAAAAAATTTTAATCTGTACCGATTTTTATAAAATTTGAAATTCAGACTCTAAAAATTATTTCATTGAACACGTATTTCATGGTTTTTATGAATTCACCCCCTAAGGGTTCAAATAAGGGGTTGAAAGTTTTGACCGATTTTTATAAAAATTTAAATTCAGACTGTTAAAAATATTTTATTGAACACGTGTTTCGTGGTTTTTTTTGAATTCACTTCTAATAAGCGGGCGAAGCCGCGCGCGCCCACTAGTATGTAAATATAACTATAATTAATACAAAAAAAACTATAGTATTTAACACACAAGAAGAAATCTTTGAGGCTAGTTCTGACGAACAAGCTTGTGACTGTAAGCGCGACAGCGATAGTTATGGGTTCGATTTCCACTCAAGGAAATGAAATATTGAATATTTTAATTTGCTGGTGTCGAGGCACAGCGCGTCGTTAACTTCCGCCACTCAACATGCAGTTCCTCCAGAATTTGGCGGAAAGTGGGAAGCGGAGTGTCTTAACACTAGGCTTCCTTTCCCTATCCTGTTACATACAGAATACAGCGTGAAACAAAAAAAAAAGAATAAAGTTATGAAAAGGTAGGCATACTTAATAGCTCCGTATAATTTTCTTCACTATTTGCATAAGCCTCATTGTTAGACAATAACTCCTAAATACTGAGACGTATAATTTTTAAAGTTTGACTGAAAATGTTTAAGTACTAAAATAAAGCGTAAAATTTCCTACAAAATTTCTTACCGCGTCAGAGAGAAAGTTTTGAAATTTGACTTAAGAGAGTTTTATAGCGGCATTTAAACTACGAGAAAAAGCTTATTAATATTTATGTCGGTAGCTCATTGCACGTCATTGATTTCTTCTTTACAGTTTTTCATTTTTGCCTTATTTGAAAGTAAATATTATAAAGTTTGAAATTTATATTTTGTCTTGCTATAAATATTGTTAAAAAGAAAAAGATTTTTTTTTATTGTACGTAACATTTATTACTCTTACAGTGTGTTATATAACACCTTAAAAAGTATATAAAGCTAATTCGGAGTGGTCTCAACTGGCTGCAATACAGTCCTATAAATGTTGAGGCCATTTATCAATAGAAGCATACATTCTTTCTATGGGATTTTTTTCCCTGTCAATCGTATGGATTGGTTTAGGGATTCTAAATTATCGTGGTGTTTATAGCAAGCCTTACTCCCGAAAACTGACCGTAACTCATAATCAAGCGGTTTACGATCTGGACTTGACGACGGCCAGTCTTCAGCTTTGATGAAGTTCTTCGTTCGAAGGAATCTTGACACACTTCACAAAAATATGGTTCAGTCATTCTTTCGTAGCTAACACCCCACCAAACTATAACTGAAGTTGGATTACCCAACTTCAGTTATAGTTTGGTGGGGCCACGTTGTGCTCCATTTACAGATTGGGAAGCTTTTATAGAGGTTTCTACATAAATACAGTAATTTTATTTGTTAAAATAATGCTAAATTGTAAAAAAAATCTTATTCTCCTTCGTTAACAATTTTTTTTTGTAACTTCCCTTTGCGTACTGCTTAAGTAGTTGTTTTGATTTTACCAGTTTATTCTTTTTTAAAATTATTAGTTAAGAAAAGAGCTATGCATCTTTTGTAGGTACTAAGTCATCTTTTACAATATGCGACATGACTCTAGGTGCTCTCTTCATCACCCGAAATAAAATCTTTTGCTTTCGGATAGGATTTATGCGAATTCTTTTTCTTACTGCTTTTATCGCTTTTTTCGTACGAACAGTACGTGGACGTTTATATATTTTTTGTCACAAACAGAACAAGTTTCATTGTACTTATCAATAGCCGGGTGGTTAACATTTTGACTTTTTTTTTTTTTTATGGAAAAGACAAGGCAAACGAGCGTGCGGGTCACCTGATGGTAAGTGATCACCGCCGCCCACGACCACGTGCAACACCAGAGGGGCTACAGGTGCGTTGCCTGCCTGTAAGGTGGATTGGGCTCCGGAGCCCGGCATTACCTAATGCGAAACGCAGTGACATAAAGCCACTACTTCACGCCGGTTTTAAATGCCGGGGGTGGTAATGATCCGGTCGAGTCTGCCCATGCGTGTTGCCATTGCGACGTGACTCTACCACACGTACTTTAGTCGCCTCTTACGACACCACCAGTACCAGGATGATCCTATTCTAGGCCGAGATCACACGGCAAAATACCAAGCATATGGAAAATTTAAAAAATTGTATTTGGCTCCATACCTACTGTATGTAATGCAATCACGGCGATTCAGTTCTTATTATAACCCCACTCCATTTAAATATCACAAAATATATTACAACATATTGGCGCGAAAATAAGGAAACACATTGAACAACCGTATAAAGATAACAGATCAAATCAAAGATAACAGATCAATCAAATTAAATAATATTTTGTTTATGTTTTATTATAACAGCAATAAATACATTTTATCGTACTAAAAATCTTATAACTTGTAATATGATAAATTGAACTGTATAAGACTACAGAGTACAAAACTCAATGTTTAAATATATTTAGTAGCAGCTTAATATTATCTTAATAGCTAAATATTACAAAATACTATTAACTTCCATAAGAACATAAACTTCTTATTTACTTTTTCATACAAATAGAAACTGTGACGTTATATATTGCAAAACATCAGCAGTCTTCAGGTGCTGACGCATGTACTCATATTAAATATTCAAATAAGTGTGAGAAGGAATAAAGAAAAACCCAGACTATGCTGTCAATGTTTTTTCTGCAAAAGTGGAGATACAGTAAGAATATAGAGTTACGACTCCATTCTCGATTTTTCCCTGAAAGTTGAGTTTTGAATTTTATTGTTTCAGACAAGAAATATTTTACCTGCAAAAGTATATCACCCGTTTGTAAGCGTCCATCGGCCTTTGCAGCTCCGTTAGGCGCTATTCTAGTTATGCTGATGTCGCCACCACTCTCACTACCTGCTATACTAAGACCTAGGCCGTTTGCTCCTCGTTCAAGAGCAACATCTGTCGTTTCCCACACCTCATCCGGATTTGATGTACTGTGTTGCATTAGATACTGTTAGAGAAAATTTGAATTAGTTTATAAGTAGCTTACACTATATTAAAACTTAAAATTTAAAATTGTACTATAAGAAAATATGTCTTGTGGAAATATATTGATTATTTTAAATTCTATTCGTATTTTTTAGTATATGCAAAATAATTAGTACTTTACCAGTACTCCATTATTTAGGATTTGTGATATCTGAACTCATAACAGTATGTAATGTAAATATTGATTGTATACATTAAAAATAAAAAAATATACAGAATACAAAAATATAAAAATATTACTTTTGCAAATAACTCAACATGTACTATTTGTTTTTCTAACAAATACAACACGTATTGCTAACGTAATGAAAAAATGTTTTTTTTTGTTTTTAATCACGCTATACATATGTCAACACGTAGCTGTGTAGGCAGAGGGAACCTAGTGTTAAGACACTCCGTTTCCCACTTTCCGCCACTCAATACGAAAGGCCTTCAGATTTCAAGGCATTGCATTTTGAGTGGCGGAGCTCAACGCCGCGCTTTGCCTTGTTACCAGAACGAGAACATGAAAATATTAAATATCATTTCCTATGGGTAATGTAAAAATGTTAACTGTATTGTACATTTCCTTAAATTTCCTTTCATTGGCGTATCTAGCGATATTATCCAAGGGTAGCCTGGTCTTTTAAAAACTATTATCATTTTATCAAAGTTGAGTTAATGCATAATGTACGAAGAGTTTTAGGGGTCACAATTAGTTAATAGTCCGGACTATTCTAACAAAATCGTAATTTTTAATATTCAAGGGTAGGCAGAGGGAACCTAGTGTTAAGACACTCCGTTCCCCACTTCCTACCGACTTCTAGAGGCATTGCGTGTTGAGTGGCAGAACTCAACGCCGCGCTTAGCCTCGAAACCAGAGCGAAGAATTGGAAATATAAATTTAAGTAAATATTTCATCTCCTCGAGTGGGGATCGAACCCACAACCAATCGATTTACAGTCACACTTTGTGCCCCGGCGCCACGACTGGCCAGACACCAGAGGCCTATATATCTCTATTATTTTAATAAAAATAGTAAAACAATTTTCCCCTAGATTGGTTTTCATCGATCATCATAGACGGACTGGGTGCGTTACCCATTGACATAATTAGCGAATGAACTAGGTAAATCCCCTAGTTTGAAATAAATTGCTGTGGAATTATAATTAATAATTAATTGTGTGATTCTCAATAATGTTTTCAACAATGATTCTTGATTTTTTTTTAATTGAACCTATATGAAAATATGGTAGCGTCAAATAAGTGCCTAGTGGAATTAATTTATTTTGCATTTTTATTTTATAACTGTAATTTACTTGCCGTTATGATATTCATTAAAATATATGTATAACAATATTTTTTATTTATGCACAATATGCACTTATCATAATATCTGCTCTATGTATTTTTTTATGTGTAAATAACAATATTTATTAAAAGAGATTTTAGTTTCTTCATTTGTTTATGTCATTTTTTTGAGTAAAATAAGAGAAAAATAATGAAGTATAGCAGCAATAGAAAATTACTAATCATGTTTATGCTCATTATTTTTATACCTACCTAAAGACATCAAATATTATTATTCAGTGCATAAAATACATTTAGTAAATATTAAAAGAAGGCCAGACTCTACACGCGACTATTGTGGGTTCGATTCTCATTTGGGGAAATGTATTATTATTTTTTTTTGTTTCCTCTGGTAACAGTTCAAAGCGCGACGTAGAGTTACGCCGCTCAACACGCAGTATCTCGAAAATTAAACGGAAAGGAATTGTATATGTGAGATACAGCGTGAATATAACAAAAAGAGGAAAATAATATTAAAATATACTTTAAGGCGACCAGTGAAGATTTTTAAATGTATAAACATTTATCATTTATTTTTGAAATAAGAACATATATTTTTAAACATTTTTAAAGTGTTATTCCACACTTAGGAAAGAAAAATACTTATTAAGAAAACGTATAAAAATTTGAACGCAGCGGGACTCGAACCCGCGCCTCCTGGAAACCGGCCAGGCGCTCTGACCACTGAGCCAAGCTACGTCGACATTTTTATACGCTTGTTACAACTTATTTAAAATAGTTTCTCTCTTGCCAAACGATAATTCTTAGCAATTATCTTTGGGTAGCGGAAATTTGTAAAAAACATAAATAAGTTGTAACAAGCGTATAAAAATTTCGACGTAGCTTGGCCAGAATGCATGGCTCAGTGGTCAGAGCGCCTGGCTGGTTTCCAGGAGGCGCGGGTTCGAGTTCCGCTGCGTTCAAATTTTTATACGTTTTCTAAATAAGTAAGAACATATATGTCTAAATCAACTGACACTATTTTTATATTACATAAATTTTCGAACTAGAATTGCGCTTCGAGTTTCTTATCATGTACATTTTCACCAAAACGGCACACTAAATAAATAAGTGACAGTATTACAGTACCTGGAAGCTTCCTATGACTTTCTGCCCTATTTCCGGACTTAACGTCGATTGTTCACGCCCGCTCTCGTAGTTGCTAACGGTCGCTGCAAAATAAAAAACGATGTCACAAAACGGAATGTCTTGCTGTTTCAAAACTTGGTTTGTAAATACTGATTTAAATAAGAAAAATAATATTTTTTGATTAAATTGAACAATCATTTATATTCTTTTATTTCTTCACATAACACTTAAACTTAGTCTATTTTTTTGTAATAAAAAATTATCCACTAAAAGTACTTAATTATGAAAAATCAGAAAGAAGCCTTTTGTATATGGATTCTATAAAATTAAATATTTCGTACATGACATTGCTCAAATATTAATTATGAAGTTCAAACAAACAAGTAAACTTGTTAAGTAAACTTGTTATGCTGAGGCCCGCTTGTGGGTTCGATCCCCACTCGAAGAAATGAAATATTTATTTTAATTTACGTTTTCATTTTTTTGCTCTTGCACGGCGTTGAGTTTCGCCGCTAAACACAAAAACAAACGCAATGCCTTCAGAATTCGAAAAAATTGGGGAAAAGTTTTAACACTAGACTAGTTTTTTATCTGCCTACCTTGCTGTGTGTGGGATATAGCGTGAATCTTTTTTTTTAATGTAAACTTGTCAAAGATTACAAAGATGCCTCATGTTTTAAAATTTTGTAGAAAATAATAAACACGAACATGTACCTACTTTAAAAATATCATTTTGAAAATTAATTTCTAAGTATTACAGATACTTATATTAAAAGTAAAGTTGATGATATAACTGACATCCCACCCTACTGCTCAATAAAATATTTAAATAAAATTATTTAAATAATAATTTTATTTAAATAATAATTTTATTATTTAAGTATGGCTCATGATACATCTAATATAGTGAGAACCCTTCCGTAGTGATCGTAAATAATCCAAGATCTTTTAGAGATTCAGAGGTAACAGTATTAATATGAAATGTACCATCAATTTAATATAAGTACAAATAAAATATATTATGATAAATAAAATGTCATTGTCTGTCCGTTTCAATCTCTCGTGACATTTCTTAAGAATATCGTAGACGTCCTATCTTCCTCTCTACTGTATAAAATATTTAGTTATAATAAAAGAAAGAAAGCAAGGGCACCGCCCCGCCCCTACACCATGAATTCCTACCAGACCGAACTATTATTTATTATTTATTTATTGAACTCTCTGGGACGTTTGTGTCTGATCTTTCGAAATGTACTGGTTACGTTTGTTTATATTAAGATTGTATTAGAATGGTGGTGATTCGTGACGTTGGTTGATTTGTTAGATCAATATAAGTCATTGGAGCAAACGCACTACCTCAAGGCGGCCGATATGTTAAATAAACGCACGGCACACACCCCACAGTCGTGTCTCATTTGTTTTATACATTACAACAAGTTGTTAGACTCATAGGCGGACACTACTACATACACCAGAGTTCCAGGACATAAAATAGCACCACACACCTACTCATCATACAACGAGTTATAGAACAAGTGTAGAAACTGTTTTACATATATGTATGTTCAATACCATACGCGCATCGCTTATGCATCGTAAGCGCACCGCGAGACAACGTCGATCGCAGTTCAACAATAAAAGGCCACAGCAATTTGCCTATACAAGCATATTAGTACCAGCGAAGCCAAGCAGCAGTCGGTTGTGACTGCAATATTAGTTACTAGCGGCTCGCCCACGGCTTCGCCCGCTTAAAATACATGATTATTGATTTAATAAGCAGAATTGATTGACAACTATAATGACTTCTAATATGATTTTTTTACGACATTATCGTCAAAGAGTTTTTGATTGTTTTAAATAAAAAAACCATTGATGATATTTGATATTTATAAAATATACATAAAGCTAATTATTTATTACACGTATATATTTTTGTAACTTTATGTTCTTTTTACCTATATAATATACTCTGTTAAATGTGCTGATGTCAGTGAATAATTTTATTTACATATTCAGAAACAGCCTTAAACGTTAAATTATTGATTTGAAGGATTCATAATATTCTTTGTAAAATAACTGTAATAATTGCATATTAACTCCTGTACAGTTTTTAAATTAGTTACATATATTATATTAACGAACCAACCAAAAAATCTTTGTATTTACTTGATATTTCTTTCAAGATCGTTCTTTATCTCTGTGTTGAATTAATTACGACTTCTTACAAAGGACGATAACTTTTTTTTAATGAACCGATTTTGATGAACTAAACTTTAGTAGTTAAGTTGAGTTAAAACAAAGCAATTGGTGAAATTTTCAAGTAAATCGGTTCAGTACTTTCAGAGAAAAATGCGGACAAAATATGTCGACAGACAGACAGACAAGAAATTTGAAAAAAAACCTTTTTGCTTTCTATTTTTATTTTTAAGTGTCCCTTTATCCATTTCAGTCAAAATTACTAAATGTACAGACAAAATATTTTTACTGTCTTATTATATATAGAGATTAGTAAAACATAAGGTCAATGAACTCCGACGATCGTACAAATAGTTTCCAATGAATATTTTATTACTGTCTAATATCTTTATGATAATTAATTAAATATCTTGACAGATTACCTTTATTGTAGGTCATTAAATAGACTATTAAATTAAATAGAATATTATATAATATTTATAAATTATAAATACGTATTTTGATATAATAATTTTATATCATAATATAAATGATACTATTATATTTATATTTCCTTTTATAGTAACATGTTAAATATTTACTAATACATATAGACACTACATTTATAAGTAATTATAATTCACCAAACCTATTTAACTCTCATTTCTCAATTCCCATACACGCATCTGATGAAGATGGCGGCAGGCATTCTGCGTACATTAATATAATTGTAATTTGACATATCTCATAAAAACATATTCATGTATTTATTTCCATTTATTTAATAAATAATAATTATCTCTGGATATTGACGGCATTACGTGCATTAATATTACTCTTCTTTGTTTTAATAATAAGCTATTAAAAACTTACCGTACAAAGTATTCCAAAACAAACAACTGTAAATACGTAACAAGCACTTATAACTTATCTTACCAGCCTCGAATAATTATATCACTTTTACATATACTAACTCACATGCTTTTTTACATATAAGATGTAACTAAATATATATATTAATTATAAATTAAAACTTCTCTAAGCATTTTTAATAATTATCCTTCACCAGACGCGTCCGCCATCTCCCTTCTCTTTCTTTCCTTTTCTTGACTTTGACGTTGACAGTAGCTTATTCAGCCAACATGATATTTTATTTTACAATAATTAAAATATGAATTATGTTATTATTTATTTGAAATTATAATACACAATGATTAAAGATAATTATTAAATATTTTTAATAAATATATTTTATATCGGCTTGTTTTACCTACGGTATAATACGTCACTTTAATATTACTTGTGAACGGAACGCGTAATTAAAGAACTGATCTAAACTATTATTTATAAGATTGTATTTATCATAATCTATAAATTAAATAATGTTATAAATTATATTTATAATACTTTTTTAATAAACTATTATTATTTTGAATTAATTATATTATTTACCTACACATTTTAGTTCTGGTATGGATCGTTACAATGTTAGGACAAACTCGCAAGATAACAGACAGTGTCCAACTGCAGACGTGATAATTTGACTATAATTCAATTCCGATTAGAGGGATTGATTGATTTAATTTCTTCGCTCTAATAGACAACATGGCATTGACTTTTACCATGCAACACAGAGTGTCTCAAATTCGGGTGAAAGGCGGAGTGTCTTTACACTAGATTTTCTATGCCTGTCCAGCTAGCTTTATACGTGATAAAGTAGTAGGTACTTATTTCGTTTACATTATTACAAATATTTCTTCCGGCAAACTATTTTACAATTACTTAAACAAATTTTAACACTAGGTCACTGCATTATTATTAATAATTTAACAGTCCAATAAATATACTTTGGTGAAAGTGATGGCTTTGAGTTCAATATTATGTTAAATTCATACAGCCAAGGTCAGTAAATGATCCTATTCTGAGGTATTAAGGCTTTGCATGTGAGGATACCGAAAGACAAAAACATTATGTCCATTATGTTCATTGAGCATATTATGAAACAACGACTATAAATATATAAATAACTCTTGTATATATTCTTTCCATTCTAAAGATCGATATCTGTCGTTCAGTCTTACTTTCTCCAGGGAAATATAGTACTATCTTCAGAGCGTTAGCTTTTTTCATTTTATTTTAATTCAACTTGACTCGGTAAGTCTAAGTCAGAATGCTTCTATTACAAAGGCATATGAAGAAGAATTATTTAGAATAAAACATTCACTGAATATGAAAAACGTTAGTTCCCGTATGTAAATTCGAATCGATTGTTTCCCATGTTTGTTTTCAATTGTTTGTAACATATGTAGGCAAATATCAATATAGCGGTATCAATATAGAGGTAAAATGAAATGCGGATTGTTTTCAATACTCACAAGCCACATTAAGCTACGAGCGAAGGTCTTATGTTTGTAACGATTTACACGTCAAATAAATAGCTGAGATATCTCATTATTGAGGCCACTCGTGGCGCAGGGGCGCAAGTGTGTGTAAACGCGACTGGTTGTGGGTTCGATCCCCACTCGAGGAAGTGAAATATTTATTTAAATTAAAATATAAATTCGTTCTGGTGTCGAGGCAAAGCGCAGCGTTTAATTCCGCCACTTCACACTTAATGCCTCCAGAATTCGGTGAAAAGTGGAGAACGGAGTGTCTTAACACTAGTACTGCCTATCCTACGGTGTGCGGTATACAGCTCGAAACTTATATATATAACAATTTCTAGGTATCAGCTGTCAAGTTTCATATTCTCATTAACTCTGTATTATATGTATATGGTTACTTTATAATGAAACTTAACAGTAGTCGTGGGTTGTATCATTATGAATTCTAAAAGGAAATAAAAATCAGAAATTCGTAATATTACAAGGATTAATTAAACTAAGTCAGCTTAAGATTATCATTTGGCATAAGAGAATGCTATTTATATAATAAGCGTACCAGGATTTCGACGTAGCTTGATGAGAACGTACGGCTGAGTGATCAGAGCGCTTGGACGGCTTTCAAGATGCGCGGTTTCAAATTTCGCTTCTTTCAAATTTTTATACATTTTCTTAAATAAAAAAATATTTGTAAAAACAAAAACCCCGACTGCATAAAACTAAAAAGAAAATAAACAAGCCCAATAGTTTATTAGGATTAACAGTCGGGACCTCTTTAAATTATGCGGGGTTCCTGGTAAATATTTTATTGATCGAAGAATTACTTATAGGTCCCGACTGTTAATCCTAATAAACTATTGGGCTTGTTTATTTTCTTTTTAGTTTTATGCAGTCGGGGTTTTTGTTTTTACAAATATTTTTTTATTTTTCACTTTTTTGTTAGAATTCACTTTGGTAATGATAATCATGATATACCTTTTTGAAATCCTCGTATTAAACTCTTGAATTTGATACCCATATTGTGGTATTCGAAACGAAAAAAAATTTTTTCACTAAGCCCAATGGCGTCCCACAGCCGCCATGATTGTTTTTATTTAACGTCACCTATCTAAGAACACTTGGGCTGCTAATACGAATTTAACGACACCTCAAATATATAAATCCGTTCAACGGTTCTGGAGATACGAGGTAATAAAGAATATTACATACATACAAGATACGCGCGAAAAACATAACCCTTCCTTAGCAGTCGGGAAAAAGTGTGATGATAAGCATTTTTCATTGGCATTATAAAATTGGAGCTCTATCTGGAATATCTAGCATAATATTCCAGATAAACTAAACTAAAAAATAATTAAATACAATCCTTATGATGATCATTTTCCATTGACATACAAAAATAAAAAATGGAACATCTAATATAACTCTAAAACAGTTGAGCTAAAGTATCTATATATATAAAAGGACATGTACCTGACTGACTGAGGTAAGACGCACGCACAGCCGTAACCGCTGTGCGTAGAAACGTGAAATTTGGACAGATGTTTATTTTCATAATCTGGACATCCACAAAGAAGGGATTTTGAAAATTTTTAACGCTAAAGGGATGAAATTATGGAGGGATGGGGTTGAAAGTTTGTATGGAAAATTTATTAAATCGCCACCGATTTTTATAAAATTTGAAATTCAGACTCTTAAAATCATTTGATTGAAAACGTGTTTCATAGATTTTTAGAATTCACTCTCTAAGGGAGCAAATAAGGGGTTGAAAGTTTGCATGGAAAAATCTTTAAATCGCCACGGATTTTTATAAAAAAATAAATTCAGACTGTTAAAAATATTTTATTGAACACGTATTTCGTTGTTTTGTTTAGAATTCACCCCTAAGGGTGCAAATAAGCGGGCGAAGCTGCGCGCGCCCACTAGTTAAACATATAAATTGATGTGCTTGTCTGTGATTTCAAAATAACCATGATTTAAAATGGATATAGATATTTACACTTTGCTAAAACACAAACAAAATATTTAAATTTTTTGTCAGTCTTTATGTTTGTTCGAGTTAATATCTAAAACATTTGAACCGATTTGAAAGTAAGAAAAGGTTAAGGAAGCAATATATAAGCTTCTTTCTATGCCGGAATTCCGAGAAATCGACATTTTAAATATGAAATAACTAAATATTTTTCTATTAATTACGACAATTAAACGTTTAAATTACGATATACTTTTATTACTTTATTAAAATAAGCATTTTTTCCCCTAAATACTCTTAATTAATATTAAATAAATAACTGCATAGCTCAAGCCGCATAGGGGCCGCAAATAATACAAGGATAGAAAAGTCAATTCTTGTATAAGAATATTAATTGCTAAGTGATATATCGATAACAGTAGCTAAAAATAAATCTACCTGTGTATTAGTAAGTTCGTGTAGTCAATTTACTTGAAATACTGATGACTATTAGATAGAAATAAACGAATTTTGGCATGATAATATAGCTTAAAGCAACTTATAGGATAGTTTTTATCAAAATCAGCTTCACGTTGTATCCCGCACACAGCAGTATAGGCAGAATAGGCAGAGTAGTGTTAAGACACTCCGTTCCCCATTTGGTTTTACAGTCACACTTCGTGCCGCTGCGCTACGACTGGTCTAAGTAGTAGTAGTTTTTATCCTAGCGTTTAAAATCGTTTTTATAGGAAAGATTAAATAAATATGGAGACAGTCAAAGTACGGGGATTTGGAATATGAATTAATTAACGCGCTGATATTAATGTGGTTTTCACATTACATTCATTAAAACTTTAACTGCGGACTTACTACTTTTAGCTGTTTGTGAGTTATAAAAACAAAGGTTGGGATATTTCATAGGATTAGCTAGAAATGACGATGTATAATAAAAGTAAAAAAATAATATATGAATTTGGAATGTAAATTCAAATATAGAGTTGACAGTTACTGAAACTTGATTCTGTATAATTTAAGATGTGATATGTATAAGTTTCAAGTGGTAAAGTGTTAGCTCACATGGTATGTGCATTGTACTTATTAATAATGGATTAGATTTCTCAATCATTTTTATATAAAAAAAATAATTTTAAATGAAATATTTTCACTCATTTTTTTCATAAAAGTATCAAACACGTTGTGCAAGAAAACAAAGATATATTCTAAATATATAATTCGGTCTCGCCCACCGATAGTTCTGTACAAATTTCAGGATTGTGATTAGGAATAACCTTATATGTGTTTTGGGAATTGATTTGATTTTCGTATTTAATAGAAAAATGTTTCGTTTTTTCACATCTGTCTAGGTAGACCGTAACTGTGCGCAAATTGCAAGCGTTGTTTTTCCCTCATAAAATTAGATTCCGCAAAATTCCATATTAAAACATAGATCTATTGTTCCACAAATCTCTATCCGACATTGAGAAATTTCAAGCACTACCTGGTTGTCTGAGAGAGTAACAACTTACGTTGGAGAAATCTTGAAATCTCGATCTATATTATAATCATATCAATCTCGATTTTCTTCTATCATCATACAAATAATAATTTACAAACAATATCAAACAACAAAACATTGAAAACTAAATATTTCGCCAATTCAATATAACAATTGCATAAAAATAATATTTTTTGAACAACGTAATTTAAATTGTTATATCTTTTTTATTGTATCAAAGGCTATTTAGCCTTTATGTTGCTCGGTTCAGCTGATCCGGAGGTTAGCCCAGATAAACATATAAAAGCCTCATAAACAGAGAGACAGACGGACAAAAATATGAAAATTGCTTAATTGTATTTTGGTATGGTGTAAATAACTATTTGCATTTGAAAAACAACGCTATTATGTTGATATCAAAGACAGCCAACAACGTTTAATTTTATTTATATACTAGCGGCCCACTCCCGGCTTCTAAAGAATATTAGAACTTTTGAAACACTGCCTCACATCTGGATATCTTGTGTTCAATCAATAATTCTATTTACAAATAGATAGCATTGCTATGGGTTCGCCTGTGTCCCCGGTAATAGCAAATATATACATGGAGGACTTTGAGGCGATGGCTCTTACCCTGTCTACCTAAGATATATAAGCGGTACGTAGTATATTTTTTTAATATATTATATCCATTTTATAACATAATTCTTACAAAAAATTCTGTACTAAATTTACTTAGTAAATATCATACATAGATGACCTACTCATTTTTTTAGATTTACGCTGTATTCCGCACATAGCATGGTAGGTAGAGGGAACCTAGAGTTAAAACACTCCGTTCCCATTAAGACAGTTTCCGTTCCCTCCCGTTCACATTCCGTCGAATTTTAGCAGAACTCAACGTCGAGCTTTGTCTCGTTACAAGAGTGAGGATATGTCTCGAGTGGGAATCGATCCCACATTCTGTCGCATTTTCAACTGAACCATCACTATGACACGGCCATTCACCTATTTTAATGAATGTAATATTTAACACATCATTGAAATTGTGTTAAGTAAACTAATATACGTATAAAGGCTTCGATGTTTGCAGCTTTCAAAGCACGGTACAAATTTACATATTTTGAACAAGAAATTATACAACAGTTCACTTTGATGTTCTCGTAGGCCCCGTTTCAAGATTAAAATATTTTAAGTACTTAAACTTAAAAATATTTGGTCTTCGGTATACGCTTTAATTAAACCAACGGCCCAAAGGGAATGTGATTCTACGTCTGAGTAAATAATAATTTGTAAATGTTATAAAGCCTTTATAAAAGTTACTGTTTTTTTATATTTATAAAAGATACATTAGATAGGTCCATTACTCTATGTTTGTATGATTTTTTTTATTTGGAGAAGAACTTAAGGTCTATTATGGTGCAGAGACACAAGCGTGCGATTCTAACTGTGGTTTCGATTCCCGCACGAGGAAATTAAATGTTTAATATTTTCATTTCTACGCTTTAGTAACGACGCAAAAAGAAATTACTTGTTATATTTTATACATATGTATATTCTGTTGAATGTTTAAAAAATTAAATCTTGTTGTTCAGTAATCTTCAAAAAAAAACTTATTGAGTTGTGAACCTTTTTTTTATATTAGATTTTTTTTTCCAGAATTTATATGAGATTTCATTGTAAAAGAAAAGTCCTAAAAGTATAATTAAAATTAAAACATATAACAGTTATAAAATTTAATTTGAATACTAACTAGAATATTTTTATTATCCTCAATCCTAATCCACGATCCTCAACAAGTTTTGAGCCTCTAAATAATAAAAATAATTATTCAAAGTATTATTTTTATCTTAATTTAAGCTAGCAACCTGCTAACTACTTACATAGATATTTATTTTCTCACCTTAGTTACATTTGTGATATAATAACATTATCATTTCAAAGACAATTTCAATACTTTACAAACCAATTCAATAAAACAGTTATTTGTAGCTATTTTGCGGAACAAGATACTTTATAATGTCACAATTTTTTTATTTATGAAACGATTTAAATAAAAGTAACAACACAAATGTTAAGGGAAGTTTGCCAGAATACAAAAGTGAAAACTGCATTTAAATCGGGGGTTTAAAAAAGCCGCTTCTGAGATTAGCATGCATAAAGGCACAGTAAAACAAAAAAAAAATAGCGATTAATTATTATATGCATAAATTAAATACATTATTTAATCCTACATACAAATTTTAATTTTAAATATTTTACTATGGGCTGAAGTTTATTCTTTTAACTACTTAAAAATTCTATTTACGTACATCCAATCTCAACTAAAATTGAAAGGCTTAAGCTAATATATTTATTGAAAATTGTTAGCTTTTTAAATTTGTTAATAAATTTACTTAACACTTGTTCTTCTTTATTTCATAGTTGACCTTATGACAGCTGTAACGACCATTCATCATATACAACTTTTTTCTTTTTTTTCAGCTTCAGTGTAAGCAGAGGGAACCTAGTTTCAAGACAATTCCCTACAAGCTTTTTGCCGAAATTTGGAGTTGCGTTGTAATATTGCGTATTGAGTGGTGAAACTTAACGCTTCGCTTCGCCTCGACACCAGAGCCAGAAGTGGAAATGTTAAATATTTCATTTCCTTAAGTGGGAATCTAACGCACACATGCTGCTCCTACGCCACTACTGGCCTCATACATCTTAATATCTAACTAAACTTTTGAAGTGGTTACGGCGACATCGCCATTTTACTTTAAGCTACTAAAATCGTAATATACATATTATGGTAGAAATGGTTCAACACGCTAAAAAGACAGATAAAAGCAAGGTAAAAATGAATAACTTACATTCTTCTTTGATCTGTAATTCAATTTTGTCTAAATCTTCTAAATCATCATCATCGAAGTCAGTTTGCACAGTGGCGTCGCGGGTGTACTGTTGTAACGCGATGACATCAAACGGAGCCCTTTCATCAGGACTAGGACACTCTGTGCTCGTCGCTTGCTCCTCGAGGCACTGGGAGCTCGAAGCTCTTGAATTTCTTCTACATTGGACATCCTGCGTTTCCAGCCGAGCATGCTTGCAAGCTGTGCACCCGCATAAAGACCCGCGTACTCGCAGCAGCCACACTAGCCCGAACAGCGCCATCCACGTGCTCATACTGTGTTCATCACCACTATCACATTTCACTGACACTTGCACATTATAATTGTTGTCTATACACTTTATGTTCGAATTTCAATTCCCCATTGCTTTTTTTTTAATAAAAGTCCTCAAAATAAATCATATACGAAAATTATATAAAAGTAATCCGTAGGAAAGGAAGCCGTAACCGCTGATGGTAGAAACGTGAAATTTAGGCAGATGTTTATATTCATATTCTGGACATCCACTAAGAAGGGATTTTAAAAAATTTTAACCCTAAAGGGATGAAATAGGGGTTGAAAGTTTGTATGGATTTTTTTTAAATCGGCACCGATTTTTATAAAATTTGAAATTCAGACTCTTAAAAACATTTCATTGAACACGTGTTTTATGGTTTTTTAGAATTCACCCCCTAAGGGTGCAAATAAGGGGGTTGAAAGGTTGTATGGAAAAATCTTTAAATCACCACCGATTTTTATAAAAAAAATAATTCAAACTGTTAAAAATATTTTATTGAACACGTGTTTCGTGGTTCTTTTAGAGTTCACCCCTAAGTGTCCAAATGAGCGGGCGAAGCCGCGCGCGCCCACTAGTCACGTATAGTAATAGAGCATCAGTAAAATATTTCAAAAAACAGAGCTAGAAATTCAATCTTATTTTAGGAATGGTAAAGTTCCGGAGGTATAAATGTCACAAGCGTCTCTATAAAGTGATTAATGGCCCCTATAAATTGTTACCCCGTCATATCGATAGCAGTGCTTAAAATGAAAGGACTCGTGAAAAAAATATATTATTTCGTTACAAACGATCTTGATCTTGAAATTTGAACGATCAAATTTGTCCCTGGAGTATAAATTAATACCAAAAGTATTGCGAGTTGTTTGGTAAAGCCTTAAAAAGGTATAATGTATTTTTTTAGAGGTCAGTCTTGGCTCAGGGGCACAAAGTATGACTGTAAAACCAACTGGTTGTGGGTTCGATTCCCGCTCGAGGAGATAAATTACTTTATTTTATTACTTTTATTATATTTACTTAAATTTATATTTCCATTTCTTCGCTCTGGAGTCGAGGCAAAACGCGGCCTTGAGTTCTGCCCCTCAATACTCAATGCTTCTAGAATTCGGCAGAAAGTGGAGAACAGAGTGTCTTAACACTGGGCTCCCTCTGCCCACCCTGCTCTGTGCGGGATACAGCGTAAAGTTGATTTATTTATTTACTAGCGACCCGCTCGCGGCTTCGCCTGCTTTAACTACTGAATTATTCATGTAATGTTTGCAGAACACTTAATATTACTAATGTGAAAATTATTTAAGCCTTAATGCAACCCGCATTTAAAATTGGAATTTCGTAGTTCCAATAAGGATGTTCCAATTGTTTAAAAAAACACACTTAAACAAATGATACAAACAACAGAAAACTTTAACGAAAGAAATTATAAACAACAGACTACCTACTATTCTCTTACCCAAAAATACTTAAACGAAAGATGTAACCAAGTATGTCGCGTTGAAATACACTATAATTATTGGATAACTCCAAAGTACGTGCAATCGCTTCTAAATTAACTTTGCTATAGAGCCAGGCGCAAAATTGAAGCATTCTCTCGTCCATCTCCGTAGTAGCTCCGAACGACATCTGTGTCAACACACAGTATGGAATTGGAAGGATTATCAAATGCCATCTAGGCGGTCAACTCCGTCAGGAGAGACCCTCGGTTTCCTGAGGGAGGCCCATCTTAAACGACCAAGGTTCAATGCAAGGCTCATGAGTCGGATGTGGAGGAGAATAGAAAGTCCCTTGGAAGTAGTCTTAAGTCTGACCTCGGGCGGCCGGGTATGCCACGGAGTGCTGCTCCTTAGGTGCAGGTGATACATTGGCGCAGCGGAATGCGTTGGACGCGAGACGACAAATGTGTACCTCCAGGCTTTTTATTTTTATGTTGTGATGATGCGTGGTGTTCCTAACTTAGTATGGCGCATGCGTCACTCGACGGAGGATGAGGTTTTGGACCACCTGCAGGATTTCTCGTTGAGTGATACTCGCTAGGGCGTTGTGATGTCATCAGTGTATAGTACGTAGAGAGCAGGTGATAAAATGCTGCCCTGGAGAACAACGGCAGCGATCGAGTCGCTGTTAGACCTCGAACTCTCAACTCTCACGCAAAATCCCCTGTCACTGAGGCAGGGAGGCAAAGACATGCGCGACGTGCTGGGGGGTGCCGGCTCTGAGCACTTAATGATGTAGGCCCGCCAACGCGGTCGAATACGCGCGCTATGTCGAAGAAGACTACTTTTGCACTTTCCTTTCGGTTGATCGCTGTTGCGGCGTAGTATAACCAGAGTGGTATACCCGCTCGCCAAACTGCTCGCTTCGCGGGTGGATGTGCGACTGGAAAAGTGAGAGGAATAACTTCTCGAACAGCTTGGTGACCGCGCTAAGGAGGGTTATAGATCGGTATCCCTCAGGCTGCGGGTTCTTCCCAGCCTTGGGCAACATGATGACCAGGCCTTCCTGCCATGCTCGAGGGAAAGAAGCCAGGCGGGTGCGGCGGATCCATTTTTATAAGCAAAAGGTTGCGGGGCGCGGGGGGACGCGTGGTGGGTGACGAGCCGTTACACAGCAAGAGTTTTTTAGTATCGTAATTTTAAATCTGTGAATTTGAATTTGAATATATATATATACTGAAAGTAAGGGTTAAACATGAGTCGATATAGCTTTTCTCTAAAACTATTTGTAATTTCGAAATATTGTAAAGAGCATAGTTTATCTTTGTTTAACGTAGAAAATTAATAACTTATTTAAAAGGATAAGGATTAATATCATTATGGACACACATCCCTTACAATAAGAAAATGTATTTAAATTATCGTCTAATTTCCGTCTCCTCTACGCTTTCATTAGTAAGACTTAAACGATTTTTATTTGCATTTCTTGATCTACGACCTATGAACGACTTTTTCGTGGCATAATTAAATTAAAAAGGAAATGTTTAAAAAGGTAAAAAATAATAATAAAAGAACAGAAGAAGAGTAAACAAAATAAACAACAGGATACTTAAATGAAAAAAATGATAAACAAAAAACTACCTACTATTCTATTAATCAAAAAAGATGAAACTATATATATCGCGCTGAAATAATACATTAAACTCTAGTTATCCAATACGTACAATCGCATCTAAATCTACGTCGCTACAGAGGCAGGCGGGGAGAGGGGCGCGGCGGACGCGTCGCGGGGCGCGGGGGGACACATGCCGTGTGGTGAGCCTTTTCGCAGCAAGGATTTTTTGATATTGTAACAAGTTCTAAATTACTTATTAAAATGAAAAACAGTAAAAGACAGTTTTGATCTACATTAAATGGCCAACGTAACTAATATACTTATTTATATGCTGAGAGTAAGGTAATAAATGAAACTTGCGCCATAACTGCGGTTTATAGCCGGCGTGATGTGTCAACAATTAAATGCGTT
>JAATLQ010003675.1:12708-31504 GCA_013421005.1 Heliconius erato x Heliconius himera | reverse complement strand
ATCCCTCAAAATAAAAAATATATTCAAATTACTATTTTTAGACAGAAATATGCTCACTGTATGTTATCCTTAGAAGATACGAATATGCTGTCGCTGACTTTTTTGTAGATCTTGTTAAGAGGAATAATACTCTAGTACATTGTTTTCATGTAGGACTTACCATTAAAGCAGCGTATGCGTGAAAGTGTCTCAACGGGTAGGACTTTATACACATTTATCATATTTATGTCAAATTACAATAAAATATACATATAATAAACCATATATAATCCTTCCCTGAGAAATACTCTACATAATGGTGAAAACCGCATCAAAATCCGTTGGGTGGTTTAGAAGAAGATAACGTAGAAAAGCCAGACAGAGAAAAAAATCGTTCTTATTTTATAATATATAGATAGATAGAGAATAGAGATAGAGATAGAGATAGAGATTTATTCATGTATTTTTGAAATTTAAAAGGTGGCTTGTATTAAAATAATATTATAATTTCCGTATTAGCTTATAAGTGCGGGTCAAATCGATATACTCGTATTTATACGTATTTATATTTATTAAATTTAATAATATAGTCTTTTATGAGGTCATTATTTGGTTTTAAGTAATCATTTAGTTAAAATATTTAATTTCAATCTACAAATGAAGAAAACTTTAATAATAAATAAATTTTAATTTAAATTAGAAACTTACAATATAATCGAGGATTGGATACAAATATATTGTGTTAGTTTTCTGTTCAAAATCTGGAAACTTAAGATAACTTTGCAAGTTTGCATGTAATTTAAACTGCACGGTAAGATTTTGGTCAGTTTCGAACAAACTTTAACGTTTAATGGCCGGATAACGTTAGAGCACGCTGAAATTGAAGAATTAAATAGCTTTTAGCTTAATCTTCTTTTTTAACCAATATTTTTTAACAATTAAAATTTTCCACGTAAATAAAACTCTCCTCTTGATAATGCATAATTGCTTAAAAAATTTATACAGGAATATTATTTTTCTCCTCAACTCATTTAGTTCAAAAACTCATTTAGTCTGACTAGTTTAAACCTTAAAGTATTAAAAACTTTTCAAATAATAATGACATACAAGAAGTATCATTCTTCATTTTTACATATATTAAATTCGGCGGAAAGTGGAGAACGGAGTGTCTTAACACTAGGTTCCCTCTGTCTACCCCTCTGGCTATATGTGGGATACAGTGTGAAGCTGATTAATTAATAATATACAACTACAGTTACAACCGCAGCTTACGAAGTTTACAATGTATTGTGGTATATAAGAAAAAGATAGCTAAAGCTAATAATCCAATCTATTTCATACTTGACAGAATCCACCCGTCGCAATGGTAAAGCCACTAACTTTTAATTAAAACATCCTTAAGAGATAGACAGATAACTTTAGTAAATTAAAATATTAATGACAAAATTGGTTCAAATTTTGATCCGGGTTAACGACGTACTTCCGAACTTATAAGTGATTCTTGTGTAGCTTTTAATTAAAACTAGGTATTAATGCTGTGAAAAGGAAAACCATTTTCTGGAATACATAACAATTTTTATAATTCAATTGAAGCGAGATCGTTAGTTACTCTTTGCTTAGCTTAATAAACTGGTTTTAGATGCTTAAACATTCACTTTATGATGTAGTATTTTAATATGCCTGGGCTTTTATGTGGATTGTGAACTATAGTAGAAAAAACTATAGAAAAAATATTGTTATTGAATTTTTTCTCTTCTAAAGAGAATAGTAATAAATAATGACCATAAATTTGTACTTCTTTTATGTCATTTATAACCTGAATAGTTAATTTTAAGGTGTTTTGTGCTGTTTACTTAGGTACTCTAATTTTTGTTTTCAAAACGAAATAATCAACGTTTGAAACTTGTGATACTTAATCCTAATTAATAGTAACAAAGTTTTTTGAATAATTTATCAAAATTCTTTTTTAGGTTATAAAATTGTATTTTCATCATCAAAATACTTTTTACCAGTCTGTTTCTTTTACTTGTAGTCAATATTCTTCTATTTATATCAATAAAACAAAAAATGCTAAATGCGTAAAGAGTGTGTACAGTTATTTTTTACGACAGTACGGTTTTTTTTTCTGCTTAACGCTGTGTCCCGAATGTAGCAGGGTAGACAGCTGGAGCCTATTGTTAAGACACTCCGCTCTCCACGTTCCGCCGAATTCTGGAGGCATTGCGTGTTGAGTGGCGAATTCAACGCCGCGCTTTGCCTCTACACCAGAGTGAAGAAATGCAAATTAGTAATCAATCCCATTCGAGGAAATTTAATATTAAATTTCCTCGATTGGGAATTGAACCCAAAACCTGGCTCATTTATAACCAAACGCTTGTGTCCCTGCGCCACGACAGTTACTTAAAATTATTATAGTCTAAAGAAGCCATTTCCATTCAGAAGCGTTTGTGAAATCTGACATAAATAAAGTTGGCACAAAATAACTTTATTGGATTTTACACCTTTGGAATTATCAATGACCCAGTCGAAATCATTTAAATTTCAATTGTTGATTTAATAACACGCTGCTTCGTAAAGTTTTCATATCTGTGAAAATTAAATTTCAGTAGATTCATAAAATGGAGTACGATGCCTAAAGTTTCTTTTCAGCTTCACGCTGTATCCTGCATGTAGCAGGGTAGGCAGAGGGAGTCTAGTGTTAAGAAACTCCATTTTCTGCCGAATTCTGGAGGCATTTTGTGTTCAGTGGCGGAATTTAAAGCCGCACTTTGCCTCGACATCAGAGCGAGAAAATGAAAATATAAAATATTTAATTCCCTCAGACTGGGAATCGAATCCACAACTTGTCGCGTTTACAGTCATGTGCTTGTACCTCTGCACCATGACTGGCCTATTATCGGATAAAATCGAAGAGATCACGAACAAATTTGTCGGATTAATAATGTTGCTACAGTAGGTACCGAAATATTTCTATAAGTTACAAACAAACGGAATACCGCTTTTAATTTATTCTGATTGGAATAAATTATTCTAATAAGCTCACATAAATTACTAATTTAAGATGAAAGGATAGCTTTTGAACTTGAAAATTATGTAGAATTATTAATGAAATATAAAACTGAAATACATACGAGTATGCTAAGATGAACACGTTTTTTTTTTTGTATTTTGTTTGTAGCTTTACGTGTATACATAAAGAATAACACGAATATTTTCTACTAATCATTACAAATGATTACTTTAACGAAGAAAATGTTTTTTGATACAATGGCCCCATCTGTGGCCATTGTATCATTGTATCAAAAATGGGACACTCATATTGAGAAAGTGTTAAAATTTGGAAATCTTTTTAAATGAAATCGTTATTGTGTGTTTCATAATATACATTTACCGATTTTTATATAACATAGTTATTTATTTATTATGTTTTGTCAATATATCGTATGATCACCTCCATACCTGATTTTTTGACCATACTCAAATGGTCGATATATAAATACTATCAAATTGTAAAGTTTATTCAAAACCTTTTGTTACAAAAAATCTTTAATTAAGTGTTCTCAGATTGGCACATATTTAATATTTTAATTTCCTTGCACTGGTAAAGAGGCAAAGCGCGGCGTTGAGTTACGCCACTCAACTAGCTATATATTATTATCTAGAATTCGGCGTAAATAGAAAATGGGCGTTGGTCAAAATATCGATATACCTATATTACCTATAAACATAATATATGAAATATTAATAGCAATTGATAAGACTAATTGATTATATATAATTAAGTATCTGTATATACATATATATCCATCTCCTTGGCTGAATCATATAAATTTCTATTTAATTAAATTGAGAGCATGTAGCATCGTAATATCAGCAAGAGTCAAACGAGACAACGAGAATCAAAGGTGTAGATATCAAAGGGCAGTCTCTGTATATTCTTATTGTAATATCAGAATCCTCACATAGAGACATCTGAATTGGATGTGTAATACATTTTATTTTATATTGTTTTTCCTCTTAACTTCAAAGTAAATCCTTTATATATATTATTGTTAAAATGATTGATAAAATGTAGCTCTGCCACTCAACACGCAATACCTCCAGAATCCGGAAGAAAGTGAGGAACGGAGTGTCTTAACACTCCTAGGCCTCTGCCTACCCTGCTGTGTGCGGGATACTGATTTATTTTTTTTATTTATTTTATATTCTTTTAAAATAGATAATTACAGAATGTGATAAGACGTTTTTTTTAGAAACATTTGTTTATTAACAGCAATTATATTTATTTTCAATTTGAGATTTTTTTGCAGAATTTAATGATATGTATATTAAATAAAACACATTCCTCTCCGTCTATTACAAATGTACAGCACATACAAATATACCTAAAACGTTCTTTTTACGTATGTACTATTTTATATCAGATGAAACTATATACTATGAAAGTTAAACACTTTTATATATAGTGAATATTTATGAGAATCACATGGCCCAATGAACGCTACAACGGAGGCTTGAATAGCAATAAAACGTTACGACTCATGTTTGTGCCGCATTTTTCTTGCTCTTGTATTTTTAATCCAGAATCACGCTATTGATATATAATAATATATTTAAATAGATCATCACATAAAATTAAATTTAAAATCGAATTTAAGTTCCAATAAAAAAAAATAAGGACAAACATAAAAAATTCTATAAATTTTACTTCAATTCTTTCGCTGCACTTTTATAGTGTAAATAATATAACACAGCACTTTAAAACACAATTTACTGCTCACTATAAAATTTACGTCTACTTTACGATCGCGACACTCCCTGCCGGAGGGACGTCCCTCCCGCCAAGACTCTGAGATGAAACTGAATTTTCCGAAAGTAGAATGGTTTACGCATGCGAAACACTGTGCCTTATACTCCGATGAGAGAACGGATGTTTCATAATTAAACCCTACAGTTGCACAATTAAGAGGAAGCGTATTTTCACTTTATATGTTTTAAAAAGGATTTTTGTTAATTATCTTTTAATTAGGCCATTCCAACATCCTTCCGTTGTTTTGATTCGTGGCAGTAATTTATTTTGTAATAACTTTTAAACAACGGAAATAATGGACTTTTGTTTTGTAAGCGTATTTTATTGTATGTTAAGGTTTTTCAAATTATATTTTCCTTTTTTCTTTATTTTATCTTATTTGTAAATAAATTATAACATTTTAATCATTCTATACAAAAAAATAAACTAGTATAGTTGGTTTATAAAGGTTAGTTTTAGTATTATTATTAAATTGTAGTCCTATGAAGTTAGATCAAGGTGACCCGGTATGACATTAGAATAAACAACATACGGTGTGCGTATCACTTTGACAACACTTTGTGCGCTATAAAAGGTTTTATGGGGCAACATTTTCAGGCCACGTGCCATTTCATACAGATTATGATACGATAACTCAAACGTCATAAAAGGAGTATTTAGAAGCCAATGGTTACAAAGGAATATTTGACAAATAGTTTATTTTAGGTCTATTATATTTTTTTTATTAATTAAAAATAAAAAAATATATATATACAATATAGATATTTGATATTATGTTCCCTTACAATTTTAAATACATTAAGTTTATGATTTTTTATTATATTTTTAAGTTTGTCAATTTTTATTTTAGTTTTACTTCCCAAACAATTTAGTTGTACTAACCTACAAACCAAAATAGGAACCCTCGGTGGAAAATCCGACTCGCACTTCACTTTTTTTTTTCTTTTTGCTACTTTTATATCTCATCCTGTGTGGGTATTTTGTGGTTAGCTATTAATATACCTCTATTAGCTTATAATATACCTCTAATCCCTTGTCAAAATACTTTATTCCGGATACTGATGATTGTCTAAGACAGTTTGATTGCTCAAACGTACAAATTCATTAACTGTTCAAACAGTACAAATCTATTAATTTGTCATTGTAGAAAGCATTCACTATTTGTGTGATAATTGACAAATGTCGTTTGTCGACTTAAACTCATCATAATCTAATTAAAATTTAAATTAAGATTTACATATTTATCATTATTTTTATATTGAAACAAAAATAAAATAAAGAGGCCGAGTAGAGTTGTGGCACAAAGTGTGACTGTAAACGCGACTGGTTTAGAGCTCGATCGATCGAGAAAATGAAACATTTATTTCAATTTCCATTTCCTTACAAGTGCGGCCTTCTTCGAGGCAAAGCGCGGCGTTGATTTCTGTCACTCAAGAGGCAATGCCTCCAGGATTCGGCGGAAAGTGGAGGATGGCGTGTCTTAGCTTTCAGTCTTTTATAAATAACAAAAAAAAAATTTTCTAGAACTTACACGGAATAAATACAGAATTATATTATTTTTAAGTGTCACTTTTTTCACCTGCAATATTATAGGTATAATTGGTACAACTTGCGATTATGCTCTTTAAATTGAATCTCTGTAAAAAAGTTGTCGAAAATTTGTGCTAGTTCTGACACTCCGCTCCCCCATTCTACGCCAAATTTTAGTGGTATTGAGTATTGAGTGGCGGGACTCAACGCCCCACTTGCCTTGAACCAGAACGAAATATGTCATTTCCTCTAGTGGAAATTGAACCCACAACCTATCGCGTTTCCAGTCACACACTTTTGCCTTGATTATATTGTAACATTGATCTAAAAAAACACAAACTAACAAAACTGATTCGGTCATAATCATAAAATGTAATCAATGTAAAAGATCGTAATAAAATCTATTCTTTTAATACTTTATAGGATAGCCGCATTTAACCTTCATAGTAGTTTTAATCCGACGATATGATCGTTTAAGCACATGGCTCTGTGGGGAAATTGTTCTTCTAAGTTAATGTGATTATCGTTAGTGCCAGGTTATTGAAAGAGTCAATAATGTTGAGAAATAAACCAATTGAGATTTTGTTTCATATAAGCAATAATAAATTTCGTAAATATTAATTAAAAATCAGTTTTACGCTGTATTTCATACACAGTAGGGTAGGCAGAGGAAACCTGGTATTAAAACACTCCGTACTTCATTTTCCAAGAATTCTGGAGGCATTGCGTATTGAGTAACGGAATTCTCTTCTGGAAACTCTTGCGCCACAACTGGGTTTCCTGATTAATTTGTTCTGTCAATAAATATATTAAGCATACGATATAATAAGAAAGTAACATAAGCTGCTTTGCGCACAAAGCTGGGTATTATAAAATGAATGCCATATTTAAATATATATGGAATTACTAAATAGGGTCGGAAGCAGGAAAATATATAATCTTTCTACCAGGGAGCCTGGCAAACATAAATATTTTTATTACAATGAACACTTTTTTATAATATACATAAGTAAATTCTGAAATATTAATTTAAATATAATTAAATATTGATATAGTTTAAAGTAAAGAATATTATGGACTGATAAATAACAATGTAATATTTTACATTACCATATTATAGACAAATCCTTAATCAGCTTCACGCTGTTTCCCGCACACAGCAGGATAGGCAGAGGTAACCTAATATTAAAACTCTTCATTCCCAGCCACTTTCCGCCGCCGAGTTCTGGAGGCATTGCGTGTTGAGTGGCGGAAATCGACGCCGCGTTTTGCCTCGACACCAGAGCGAAGAAATTAAAATATATTAAACATTTTTAAAGTGTTAATCCACACTTAGGAAAGGAAAATACTTATTTAGAAAACGTATAAAAATTTGAACGTAGCGCCTCCTGGAAGCCGACCAGGCTTCCGAGGGTTCGAGGCAGCTTCGAGTCAAACGTAAAATTTTTTATACGTTTTCTGAATAAGTAATTAAAATATAAATTTCAATAAATATTTCATTTCCTCAAGTGTGTGTCGAACCCTCAACCAGTCCCGTTTACAGTCACACTTTGTGCCCTTGAGCTACGACTATTAGAAAATATGAATTGTTTTCTAGAATATAATTGGATTATTTACAGAACACAGAATGATATATATATACTAACGGCCCAATCGCGGCTTCGCTCGCGTAACACCTATTATTATATTTTATTATGCTGCATTTGCAGACTGATTACATAATGTATACATTCAATCATTTTTCATAATTCTGAGAAAGTGCAAGCACTACGTGCTTGCTTGAGAGGATGTCACGAGCAGCCAAGGCGCCTCCCGCGGGACTCGAGCCCAGGCTTCCGGCCGTAAACAGAGCGTTGAATTATTTTAACTGTACATTTTCTCGAAAAGCATACGTCCCAATTACATGCTATAAAAGACAAAGCTTATCTTCATTAAAACTGATAAATGATATATAAATAAATGATAGAATAACTTTCTCTCTTAACAAAAATGAACCGGTTATAACCATACAGTGTTAACAATGTATAAGATCTTATTAAAACCTACCCTTTTAACACTTCACACGATAACCAAGATATTTAACCTTCACAGTAATTTTGTTCCGACGATATGATCGTTGAAACCACATGGCTCTGTGGGAATTGTTCTCCTAAGTTAATGTGATCGTTAGTGCCAGTTTATTGAAAAAGTCAACAAAGTTGATAATATTGAAATAAATGGTTTTATATACGTTTTATATACCTAATAAAAAATATCGTATATTAATTCTATCTATATATATATAAGAGTATGAAGACAAAGATAAAATAAGTAAGTAACATAAGCTGCTTGATCTACATAGCTTGTATTGGTATTATAAATAGAATGACACCTATAAGATATATATGGATATCCACTGAATAGGATCGCAAAAATTTTCTACCAAGGAACCTTGCAAAAATTTTTATTAGCATATTAACACTTTGCTATAACATGCATATCTAAATTCTACGTAACTAATTTAAATATAATTAAAGAATACGTATAACCGTATTGTAGATTAAGATTAAGAAATTACGTAAGAAAAAATAACCTTTTGTTGTCAATATTTAGAATAGTGTGTCAACATTTAGAAATTTAAAAAGCTATATAACAAAGTAGTAATAATACGGGGAAACAGAATACGGAGTGAATGTCTATTGTGTTATTTGTATTTAAATTTAAAAAAACCGGACAATTGCGAGATAGACTCAACCACCACATTACTAACATATCATGATTGTATGTCAACGGGACATGCAACGTACAAAAAACTACAAATATAAGTTTGTAATATTTTTATTCAACTTGTCAAAATTCATAATTATAGATGCCACAGGAAGTTCTAATTAAGCGGCGATTTTCATACAAAAATCGATGAAATCGGGAAAATCGATGCGCAAATGCTTGTATCTTTTGACTGGGTTGACTTAGAAGATTGATTTCTTCTGTGCTTCAAGGGACCACACCTGAAAATTTACCTGAATATTTGATATTAATTTCAGCTCGATACCTCCGCGCGATTTCGAGATAAATGATCTTGACAGAAAAATAGACTACAGATAGGATCGTTCCCGTATACCTACAGTTATGAGATTTGGCACGAAGTGAGATCTTACAATTTATAGGTATATTTACAATTAAAACAAAAGAGATTTTCCCAAAAATGAAAAAGTGATTTTTCAAACAAGCTAATTAATAAAATTATCATTGTAAAATACAACGCCATTTGTCAAGAATGGCGCACACAGACACAAACCTATCAAAGCGATACCGCAGCACACGCCTCCTTTACGTATCGAATCGTAGGTAATGGTGGCGATGTTGAATTGCATAAAATAGAACGAGAGATTCTCGTTCTAGTATATTTTTTCAGAATGAAAAGTGGCAGATCGGCAACGCTTAGTAGTTTTTTTGTAGTAGTAGGTGTTTACGTTATTGGAATTTATTCGTAATAGCGTCACACGAAATACAGTATGGATAAGCATCGTGAAATAAAACAAAATACTACGTAATTAAGGTATGGAGGCATCTTGATTAATTTCTTTATTTATGAGTGTGAAATATTTTACCATATATGCTGCTCCCGTAAAAGGAGCGCAGACGCTTCCATCCTGTATATGTAAACATAAGTTTGTAAACTTTTATAAAATGTTCTTCCCGGTGACCTACAATTCTGTGGGTAAGTCCAACTTGCACTTAACGGGTTTTTTTATTCAAATATCTTATAACTTATGTTGCAGTTTATTTTATATGGTATGAATCTTAGGACTTATTATAGAATACCTAGGCACTTGGTGACTATCATTCATTGTTAATGTTTAGTCAAGATGACAGTGATCTAGTAGCACTGCCAAATAACTTAGGACATTGTCGCACAGCTTAACCAGTGCATCCGAAAATGTATAGGTATTTGAATATGCAACTTTGTCTTCAGTCTTATGATATTTGATTCAAAGTGTTTTGCAAAGTTAGTTGTTTCTTCTAGATATAAAATAAGATTTATTACAGCGCAGCGTGCTTCATTTGTTAGGTGGAAGTGGACATTTACATACTTATAGCCTAATAGACATCCTAACGATGATTTAGAACACTGCTTGCCTTTGGATTCCCAAGTACTTATAATATACATAAATTGTACCTCTAGAATAAATTAGAAGGCCTAAAAATGCAATTAAAAAAATAAATTACAGTCTTTTTCCTTTTAAAACCATTATAAACAGTTTTTTGTTGTATTGTTTTGATGGCTTTCTAAAAACATTTTAATTATTTTTACACACAAAGCTTCAAAAATTCGACCGAAAGTGCGGTACAGTGTCGCAATGGGAACGGAGTGTATACTCTCCATACGCTGCTATGTATTGGATACAGCGTAAAGCTGAAAGAAAATAAAATATATAGAGAGAGAGTCAATATAACAACCATCCCATATTATATACATTGTACGAGCAACACAGAATTTCGAAGCGTCAAATTTGATAAAATGTAAAATACAATAAATAAGTTGGATCTACATCCTCAATCTTTATATAATAGATAAACTTTATTTATCAAAATATCATGAACATATTAACACAAACAGAAGTCAGCACATTTTAAAATACTAAATCGATGTAGGTTGTACCGTCATAAATATAGCGTGAATTGCTAACTCGGTGCGCTGTTTCCCGACAAGTTTATTTCCGGAAGAGGAGTGATGTAGTAGTACGATGTAAATCTGCAACTTAGCTAAGCGATTTTTGTTCTTTGTTTTTTTTATACGGAACGTACCTATTCCATCTTTTTCACTTTTATTATAGTTACATGTTTCTTTTTTTATAAATGGTGTAGTCTTTAGCTTAACACACTCGTGGGTATTATACATATATATGGTAATTTAAGCTGAAGAATTTAGTGATTTTTTTAGCTTCACGTTGTATCGTGCAGGGTAGTTATAGGGAACCTAGTGTTAAGGCACTCTATTGCCTACGTTCCGCCTATTGAAGCTTTGCGTGTTAAGTGGCGGATTTAACGCCGCACTTTACTCTGCTACCAGAGCGAGGACTGCCGTTTTTACACTGCCGTTTTTACAGTCACCGCTTGAGCCACTGCGCCACGACAGTCTCAATGGGCGAAACTTGTAGACGTTTGTATTACAAACTCTTATATTATAATAACTAAAATCAACTTAATAAAGTATGTTTTTTTTTCCTATGAACTAAATTTGTCAGGTTAAAATGTTAATGTTGGCTGTAATTGGCAGTAGCCAAGTTTAATATTTTTCAATAATTTTATTATATTAATATAAAATTATATTAATATTACAGAAACAAAAATATTATTTAGTAGCACAATAGTATATTTCAAAATCTTCATAGTAACCATTCGGAATTCAAATAATTATATTATCCTTGTAAAAAAAAAACTGTTTTTAAAAGAAAAATGTGAATAATAGTTGGATTATTATAACTCAATTTTGCAACCGATGCAAATCTCTACGATATTCCCACCCATCTGCATCACTGCCGGGCTAAAGTGCAAGATTGGAATTTATAATGCTTCCTGAAACATCACTGACTTTTATATCTGATTTTTCAACATTTACTCATTTTTATTCTGGTATAATCTTTGCAAACCTTATTGAATTCGATAGCACAATTATTTATTCAACTGAATAAACTACAAAATTATAAATATTTGACTTTTCATTCGTTTTATTATTATTTATCATTATATATAAGAAAATATTGATTAAAACATGGCAGCGAAGGCCATAGGAACTTAATATTAAGGCACTCCCAACCTATTAAGTCATTTCCGTACACCACTTTTTTGCCTCGTTACCGGAACAAGAAAATGAAAATATTGAATATTTCATTCCTCCGAGTGGGAATCGAACCCACAACCAATGCGTTTACAGTCGTACGTATGTGGTACTATAATAGTTTATTACTTATCCTCAAAGAGCATTTTTTGGGATATTGTATAAAATTTCAACGCGTTTGATACATAATATTCGACAAAAAGTTTGCCTTGCCTGCCCAATCTTAGGTCTTCAAATCAAATATTGTGGCTTAAAGATAAGACAGAGGCTTACAAGTAAATTTCATTAGCAAAATAAAGCGTTTTGAAAGCTTTCAAAGGAAAATTGTGAGGTTCATTCTTATAGTAAAGTAAGTTAAGATAAAAATAATAAGATTAGAATTTAATTCTTTTAAATCTGTGGTATATAAAAAAACTGCAATACGCTTTTAAAATAAAATAATCAAGTAGGAGCTAAATTAACATATTTTTATTTAAATATCTATTAGAAAAAAAACATGCTAAACTATAATATGATAATATTCCCAGATATTTATGTTCAAGGCCGTTGTGGTGCAGTGGCACACCATGAGAATTGAATCGCGACGGCTGTCAGTTCGACTCCCACTCAGGAAAATCAATTAATTATTATAATTAATATTTTCATTTTCTCGCACTGATACCAAGACATAGCGCGGCTTTGAGTTCCACCATGCAACACGCAATATCTCGAAAATTCACCGGAAAGTGGGAAATCTTAATTTTGTTTGCGGAAATTCTTAACACTAGACACACATTGCTACTTGTATTCTTTATAATGTATAATGTATGATTTTTTTTATGTATGTTTTCTTATGACATGTCACGTAAGATCAGTAAACCCACTTTACAGAAAACGAGTTTATTTTATCCGAAAATGTATATTAAAAAAAAAAACAATTACTTTTAATTGAAAATGTCAAGCAAGTTATAAAGCGTGTGTTATTCGAAGTCATCAAAAGTTGGTAATTAATGGTTTTGGATTGTTGCCAAGACTAAGTTGCTATTATGGAACTATTTTTACGGTAAAATCCTTGTATTACTTTTATTCACTCCTGTATAAGACTTTTATAAAATTACATATATGATATCTTCATATTTTGCAAGATAAGATAGAGAAGCTTGTGACGCGTCACTAAGGAACTACAACATAGTATTGTGCCTAGCTAATTGATATAATACATTTACCATATTGTGTTTTATAATTTTGTGCCTTTATTTGTCGATACTTATTTTTTACTGGGGTATCAGGAAAGCCAAGACCTAATTTGGTTAAGTTTAGAAATTAATCTCTGCGCAATCAGATTTCGTATTTAAAGACCGAAAGAAGTACTGGAGTAACTTTATCTGCTTTTTTTACTTAAACCAGGCATGAATCTTTTATGGCTGCTAGATAATGCTTTGGAGTTTCTAAATGTTGGACTAAATATATTATTGTTATTGGACCGGATGGCAAGCGTCATAGCGTAGTTTTGTTTGTCGATCTCGATCTTATACCTGGAGTTATTGAAGCCCAAGGCCAAGGAACTTCCACTACGGTTACAATCCAGACAAAGGCTAAGCATGTGATCCGTACCAGAAGAATACTGAAAAAGTGACTTCTTATGTTTATATATGTGTATATTATGTAAAACAATATATGTATACATAACAAAAATGACAAACTAAGATTTATGTGCAAGAAAATGTTATTATTATATTTTCATCTCTTCGATCTTGTGTCGAGGCGAAGCGTGGCGTTGAGTTCCGTTCCCCAGAGTTGAGTTCCGTTCGGCGGAAAGTAGTGAACGAAGTGATGCAAGTGAATCACAGGTTCCCTCTAACTACTCTGCTGTCTGCGGGATACAGCGTGAAGCTGATTTAATTTAATTTTCATTTCTTTCTTATATAAAACAATGATAATACAGTGGATATTATCACTGAATTATCATTGTTTTGTTCAATTCAATACATAAAAACCTACAAATTAACGTTATCACGTAAAATTATCAACCGAAAACCGATTCTACAGACAACCATGTTATTTGTATCTGCGTTTATACTGAACTTTATATATAGATGTATTTAACTATTTCAATATAAGTAGATTTTTAATAAAACAACATACATATCTTGTATACAAGGTAGGCATCAATATCTCTAATTAGAGGACACATCTCAACTTAAATTTTCTACGCAAACTGGAACTCAATTATAAACCCAATTCAGGTAAATAAAAGGAAGAGTTAATATAAATCATTATTTGAACTCCCCTCTTTGATTTATACGTATTTTACACGGGGGCGAGTCACAAACACCCGCCTTTACCATTCAGTAATTTATGTCTTTATTATTCTAATATTATACACCTGGTTTAAGTGACCCTAAATAATTCTGTCAGTAACGATAGTCAGATATATTTTATTTTCTTTTATATATTTTTTTTTTGGACAAATTTTTGAAGAACTTCGTGTTCAGTGACGGAATTCAACGCCGCACCTTGCCTTGTTACGAGAGCGAGGAAATTATATATTAAATATTTAAGAGGCCAGTCGTGGCGCAGCGGCACGAGGTGTGACTGTAAAACCAACTGGTTGTGGGTTCGATCCCCACTCGAGGAGATGAAATATTTACTTAAATTTATGTTTCTATTTCTTCGCTCTGGTGTCGAGGGTAAGCGCGGCGTTGAGTTCTGCCACTCAACACGTAATGCCTTCAGAATTTGGCAGTAAGTGGAGAACGGAGTGTCTTAACACTAGGTTCCCTCTACCTACCCTGCTGTGTGCAAGATACTGCGTAAAGCTGATTTTTTAATTTTTATTTTTTTTAAATAATTAATTTTCTCGAGTGGGAAAGGAACCCACAAACTGTCACTTTAACAGTGGCACACTTGTGCCCCTGCGCGACGACTGGTCTCGACATTCGTTTTACATACAATATGTAATTTTTAAAAATCCTTATATCGGATTAAAATGGTCACGCATGACAGGATGATATTAAATCGAGCATGAAGAATTTGAGAATGCAATCCACACACGCCACAACTGGCCTCTAATAAAAAATCTATAGTAATAAAATCTATAGTAAATTAATAGTATCTTTTGAACTTGTTAGTAACTGGTGCCAGTATGAAATATAGAACCTGTATAGAACATAAACTCGGCATAGTATTGTGAATAATACGCTTTGAATTATTATGCTATCGGAAATTAGCCCTGCGCAAATGAAGGTCTAAAAGATCCGAGCGTTGGACCTACCTAAGATGAAACACTTGTTCAATTATTCAAGACTGCCTTTAATTAAATGAGATTCAATGTAATATTGGCTTATTAATTTAAAAATTTAAAAAAATATACCGAAAACGATTTCTTTTTGTAATATCTTATGTTTTTAATTATGCACTGTATTGTATTTTACGTCTATTTAAAATATGTAAAATATAATAATATAAAAAAACAAGTAGCATTTGTCCTTAAAATAAATTTCTTGAGTGGGAATCGTAGTCACAACCGTCACCTTTACTGTCACATGCTTGTGCTCCTGCGCCACGATGCACTATGGATAATGGTAGAACAACGGCAGATCAAAATTCATTTTTACTAAAGTCGTCCCCGACGCACTTTTTATTTTTTTTGAAATAGTATAATAGTGGACCTTTAATGTAATGAATTATTTTTTCGTGAATTATATTTGGAATATATTTTTTTTTATTGTGAGAAATTGTAATACGTAAGAATGTCTATTTCAGGTTGTTCGCATCGATATTTTAAACTTAATTTCCTTAAAAAAATGTGCAAATAGATATAAAGTGTTATATATTTTTATAAAGCCTATAGTATGTAGATTTTAAAACAATTATTACATTGTGAATTTTGTGACTATATTCCTATAAAAAATATTAACAATAAGTGAAGAGAAAAAAGGTACGTGTTAAAAGTTCATCGAGACTTTTGACAGTTACCGACGTCTAACGACGCGTTACATTTGATGTTGTTTTATAGTCCAGATATTCATAAATAACATTTATAAAAATCAGCTGCGGATTCGTGCGGTTCTAGAAGTTATGACGAAAACTACGATACAAGTCGGGGAACAAGAAAACTCTATCTATTGAAATTTCTAGTGTTGTACTATTTAATTGATTAGATTGCGGTAAATTTCAATTAAATTATTGTTAATTATTGATAAAAGAGCGTATATCTTCATTTTGCACACATTTTGCCGTATTACTCAATAATAAAATGCACACTACCTTCATTTATAAAATTATATGAAAAGAGTAAATTAATTTAATAAAACTAGTACAAATTAGCAATAAAATTACTAACAGACGTTTGATTGTTAAGTGTCTTCACTAAATTTCAAAATTACTAATACTTTCAAGTGTTCCAAGCGTAAATTATTACTCCTATACATTGAAAGAGGAAAAAAACTTGAAGTAATCAATATTAGCTATCATTATTTCTAAAAGAAAAGTATCATGTTTCTGTAGACAACATGAGTTTTATTATCAGCAACATTCAAAGGAATCTTATTCGTTCCTTTAATAAACGATAGACAGAAGCGTCCCGGTAAAAGGATTCGTTTTTTTTAAAAAACAATGAAAATTGGTTTGATTCTGAATATTTGTTAACCTTACCAATCATTGAAGAAGTAGCACCTGAGAACTCACCATCGACGTCTTCTAGAAAACGCGGAAGACCCTGTATCTCTCTGACTCATCAGAATCAACGAAGAGGCGAAAATACCGCGCTATTTAGTGAATATGGCTTTGAACACATCTGCAATGCCTACGTCCAGGGCTTACGTTCCATAGTAAAATTGGAAGCAAAACTCGTAGAAAAGCTAAGGCTTGCTGACCGAGATGCAATGTAAAAAAACTCTATATTTGAATCTCATAGAAAACGCAAGCCAGAGCAAAATGCTATCGGATCAAGAGGAATTCAGTGTTTTCATTGATTTGGATTTAACAAAAGAGCAATACATGTATTTGAGTAATCTAACAAACGAATGAGATCCTAAGAATGCACAAGGTGCACAAGAATCCCGTAATAAGGAGTATCAAAAATTTCGCATACAAATGAGAATGTATTTCATACTCTTCTCTACACATCAGATCCATACATTTCCAGTCATAGAAAAACATACGAGTATAGCAAAAGTGTGAAGGCACTTGATGAAGATACCTTAGATCTTTTAAATGAACTTATTATGGATCCCGAAGTTCACCAAGTATAATTAAATATAATATACTCATTATATAATATACATTCATTCCTAATATTATTCTACTTGTAAATCAGTTTTTGTAAATTTTATATTTTATTAACTAAGTATTATATGTGTAATCATATCTATTAATTTCTTACTCAAATAGATAACAGCTTAAGAAACATTGTTTATTAATAAACTAATTTAATAATAAATTTTTATTACTACATAAGTAGTGTGTACTAAGGAAATTAAATAATCTTTTTTTCATTATTTTTATATATATATATATATATATATATATATATATATATATATATATATATATATATATATATATATATATATATATGCTAGAATAAAAGTATAATATCTGAACTTTATCTTAAGCGCCATTTTATACTTTATGCTTATGCAAAAATTCTGTTGTTTATCTTAACAAATAAAAAAGTTATCGATTTTTGATCTGATACAGACCTCGATTCCCCTTAGTGCGATGGCCTCAAACATATATATGGCGCAATAAACATATAATATTTTAATGAAAAAATAGTGTCGTTGTAACATTAAGTATCTTAGTGATTTCCTAAAGCAATATCAATAAGCGTTATTATTATTTATTATAGTGTCAAATTTTGACTTTTCCATGTTGACTTTGAAAGTCCAGAAAAAACAAAAAAACCTAATTTATCAGCAGCAATTGTGCTGAAATTGTAAAATTGAAAATAATTAATTTAAATTATATAAAAATGCCTTCTAATAAATACAGTGATTTGTAAATACTTATGCCCAAGAATAGATCTAAATTACAGTAATAAATAACCCACTAAAAATATAAATGTAAAATAAGAGCTAAGGTCAGACTTTACTGATAAAATACTAAAGAAATATATAGGGGCGCCAAGATTCAGATTGAGGATTTAATAAAATTAAGGTTATTATATTACATAGGATTAGACAAATATGTGAACCTAATAGTATAAATCCAAACATTGCCTTAAACACTGCGTTGTACACTGTACACTAACTTGCAATTGCCTGTACGTAAAGAAATATCGAGTTAAATAAATAAAAATAAAAAATAAAAGCCGTTTATTTCTTGTATCCTTACGCCCAATATTAATAACCTATCTCCAACGTCAATCTCAGATTGTTTCATATATCTATCCAATCTCTAGATTGGATTGTTTCATATATCTATCCAATTTCTAGATTGGATAGATATATGAAACAATCTGAGATTGACCTTGGAGATAGGTTATTAATATTGGGTGTTAGTTTAGCAGTTACATTCTATATACATTTATTGTGAATTTTGTTGTTGTGATATTTCTTTATATTTTTCTTATTTAATTACAAATATTGTATTTTCTATTATATTGTGTGGACTATGTATGAGAAAGCCTACGTTTATATCGAGATCTGAGCAGTGCTAGTGTCTCTCGAGTG
>JAATLQ010003672.1:0-23897 GCA_013421005.1 Heliconius erato x Heliconius himera | reverse complement strand
ATTTTAGCTGAATATTCATTTTCTAGGCGACATAAACGAGAGACCGGCGAATTAGAGCCTAATATGGTTCTGCAAATTGGAGGTTGGAAAAGTTTTACAGGATTTCTAGGGCATTTATAGGGAACTTTAAACTTAAATAACGGCAAGAGGTTGGGACAATCATACTGGTAGTTAATTAATTTGTGCAGGAAAGTTAAATCTAGTATGTCCCGTCTTTCAGTTAACGATTGAATTTTGAAGTACTGCAATCTATCCTTATAAGAAGGTTTGCTTTCTGAGATTCCTCGGAATTTTGCTAAATGCCATAGAAATCTTTTCTGAATACGCTCGATGCGCAACGAGCTAGTAGAATAATGAGGTCTCCAGACAGTGCTACAGTATTCAAGAATGCTGCGAACGAGACTATTATAAAGCATTATTTTAGTTTTTGCTTGTGTAAACATTTTACAGGTTCTCAAAATAAAGCCAAGTAAGCGTGTAGCTTTCTTAGTAATTTCGGAAATATGTTGATCAAATGTAAGTTTGGACTCAAAAACGACACCAAGGTCTTTAATTGTGTCAACTTTCACTATAGGGACTCCGTTAATGTAGCAGTCACACATAATAGTTTTATCCTTCCTGGTAAAAGTGACATGAAAACATTTTTTAGCATTCAGTAACATATTGCACCTTTAACTTAAATATTTTTCTACATATGAACTATTGTGGCACAATAGTTGAACTAAGCATTGTGAAATAGTAAAGAAGTTAAAAACTGTAGAATTTTTAGATATGACACAAAGTTTAAAAACCGTTCGAATGTGCCCCCCTCTCCCCTACGTACGTCACTACAAAAATACCTTAGGAGTATTTTTGTAGTAGTAGGTGCCGATCTGCCACTTCTTATTCTTAAAAAATATACTCGAACTCGAAACGAACTCGAGAAAGGGATGTCTCTCGTTCTATTTTACGCAATTACGTATTTTCTATAATAAACCTAAACAACGTTTAACTTCACCGACAATATCTACGACTCGATTTCGTGAACTAGGTCTGTACAATGTTGCCGAATTGATAGATTAGTCATTCTTAACAAAGGGCATTTTATTTAAGAATTTTTGTATGATTATATTAGGCTTTTATAATGTAGTTAAAACTGAGCTGTCATTCAAGTGGTGAAGATAAAAACAATGTATATGTATTTACACGATATCAAAACCAACGAACATTTTTTTGTCTGGGTTAATCTCTGGAACAGCTGAACCGATATTCATGGGACTTTCATATTTTTTATGAGAAAGATAGAGGGGGGTGGGGGAAGTGGATTGACATGTCTGTCTGTAATTTCAAAGTAACCGTGTTTTTTTAATAATAAAAAAAAATGTCTGACTGCTTCTCTGTTTGTCACTCTGGAACAGCCGAACCGATTTTTTGGACTAAAACTAAAAGATAGAGCACTGCATATTGGGCGAAGCCCCAAAGGGCCGTATTTTAATCTGATTACATTTTTTTAGAGGCCGGTCGTGGCGCAGCGGCACGAGGTGTGACTGCAAAACCGACTGGTTGTGGGTTCGATCCCCACTCGAGGAGATGAAATATTTACTTAAATTTATATTTCCATTTCTTCGCTCTGGTATCGAGGTTAAGCGCGGCGTTGAGTTCTGCCACTCAACACGCAATCCCTCCAGAATTCGGCAGAAAGTGGGGAACGGAGTGTCTTAACACTAGGTTCCCTCTGCCTACCCTGCTGTGCGCGGGATACAGCGTGAAGCTGATTTAATTTTTTTAATTTTTACATTTTTTTAAGTCTTTACTTTAAAACTATAAAAAATTGTCTCTCTAATATTATAAAGACTAGTTAAATTTACGTTTAGATCAAGGATATGTAAATGTGAATATTTTCAATAAAAAAATCATAGATTTAAGACTAAGTTTAACATTACACACAATTTCGTTTATGTATTTCCTTAACTGACTATTAACTTGTCATTAAAATCTGTGGCCTTGAAGAATTACACAAATATAGACAAACAGTGTTATTTTCTCATAATATATTAGTATGAATAATTGTAAATAATCTTACATTTTTTTATATTCACATTTAATATTAAAGAAAAATTATTTTGCATAAAAAAAATACAAAAAATATGTAGATACATTAAAATTATGCAAAAATTATAATAAAGAAAATTTCATTTTCTATTTTCAATATTTCCATTACTTTGCGAAGAATTTATAAGCTGATCAGATTATTCTTACAATAATATTTTTCAAATTAACACATTACTTAGACTTGTATTTAAACTCACAACCGCTGCGTCTAATCAAATATTTGACGACTACTCCACAATGTCTTAGTATTATTAAAATTATTTTAATTCAGTTGGGAATTGATTATTACTTAATAAAGCAAAGTAAGCAGAGGACCCCTAGTGTTAAGACACTCCGTTTCCCGCACATCGCCCAATTTTCGAGATATTGTGTTTTGAGTGGCAGAACTCAACGTCGCGCTTTACATTGTTACTACACCAAGTACTGAAATTAATTCCTACACTCGATTGGAATCGAACCCGTAGACGTCGCGTTTACTGACTGAATGAATTATGTAAGATCGTAATAATAAAAATTATTTTATTTTGGGTATAATTTAGACGATCACCAGATTTCTAAAATCGTAAGTACCAAATAAAATAAATAACTCCAAAATATTTGAGTTGATTTTAAAAAAAGGGTTCTAAAACAAAAATTATGTAAAATGATATATTTTAGAACCCTTTTTATAATCCACGCATTGTACAAATCTTCTTTTTGGTATCGAAAGTAGATAAATGGTCACCATATAACGTCTTACACAAAGTGTAATATTACTTTTAAAAACCTTACTCCAAATTAGTTTGACGTCATCCAAAATAAATAAATTAAGCCTAGACTACTTTCATGAAAAAGACTAAAATTACGATTGTTCCCCTTTATTCCTTCACCACGCACCCCGAAAAACTGGTGATCATAATATGGCGTTTAAGCACAAGCCTTTTATTTTTAACACGCTTTTAACAGATCGAGATGTAACAAAGTGTCTAGTCAAATCTAAGTATCTAAAGAACCACTTGTAATAATTGTATTATTATGAAACTTGGCCGTTATATGTAGCTTGGGTGACAGTGTCATATTAGGAGCTGGTGTGATGATGGAGTAAAGACTTAAATATGGAAACTCTTCGGAGGCTACTTATAAACCATTCGAGTTTAGTTGCATACTTTAACTCCGCACTTGTATCTTTTTAGTTTTTTCTGAGATTATATATTATGACAAGATATGATTAATTTAATACACAATTCCCATTAATTTTAAAATATTCTACTTTGAATATTATTATCAGCTTCTCGTTGTATCCCGCACACAGCAGGATAGGCACACGAAACCTAGGGTTAAGATATTATGAGAGTTGCCTCGACACCAGAGCGAGGAAATCGAATGGAATAAATTAAAATAAATATTCCATTTCCTCGAATGGGGATCAAACCCACATCCAGTCGCGTTTACAGTCACACTTTGTACCACGCACCACGACTGACTATTTTCTATAATATTTTCAGTTTACAGTGTCACTCCATTTTATTATTAACCATATGATAAATCAGTGTACATAAGTATAAATAGCTGTGATCTATTTTCTTGACATTCAGCTGAGACAAACTTTCACTTCTAGGACTTTGCCCTGTGGTAAAAGTATGTAGTTATACAAGATAAGATATAGACTTGTATTTATAAAAAATGATTACTAACTGGTCTTATAGTCGAATGGTTTGTTAGTGACTTTGACTGTCAAATCGTTGGTCACGGGTTCGATCCCATTCGAAAAAAAATAGTTTTTGGAGGCTGGTTTATCTATTTATGTACGTATTTAAATTTAAATAGGTACGTTGATTTGTTTATCTATTTCCTAATCATCATATTAGCGGTCCCCGCGCGGCTTCGCCCGCTTGTACTTAACGAAATTCATATTTTTTAAAATTAATTTCATATTTTTTAACTATATTCAGATTATAATAATTATTTTAGTATGGTTATCTAAACTATTATGCATTTAATAAATTGTAATTAAAATTTTGAAATTTTATTATTATTTGTGCGTTAAAAATGTCGTATTACAAAAATGTTTAGTTATTTCATACTCATCTAACGAGGTGATAGGTATGCGCGCACGACAAACGTGGTTTTTCTTGTGCAAATCTCGAAATAGCCAATATATATATAAACCTCCACAATCTCCTCTGTCTTTCAATGCTAATCCCATAAAATATATGTTCAGCTGTGAAGATTATCCCGGACAAACAGAAAGACAGACAAACAATTATATATATATATATATATATATATATATATATATATGTTTTGGTGTCTGTAAAAAACTATATGCACTTAGAAAAACACGATTAGTTTGAAATAATAAGCTTTGTAGGCAGACTTTTTTAATCGTTCTTTTTGACAGAGTGACAGCAAGTCATCGTGAAATTCAAAAATTGTAGGAGTAATAGCCGTATTAAATTTATAGTATTATTTTTTTTTATCAGATAAAAAAAAACATTTAAAATACGTTATTTTAATCCATAGTTAATAATTGTATTTTAATAATTATTTAAGATTTTATTCATAATATGAAAAAAAAACCAGTCAAGTGCGAGTTGGACTCGCTCACTGAAGTCTCCGTACAAATTTCAAGATTAGGGTATAGGTCCACGGGAAGCATAACTTATAAAAGTTATTTTTTTTGTTTATTCCTCTGTTTGTGTTCTTTGTGCCAAATTTCATAACTATAGGTTCACGAGAAGCATCCTATATATTTTGATAACGCGGTGAATTTCATACAAAATGCAGCTAAATTAATGCATAAATGTATCTTTTGATGGCATTGACTTAGAAGCTTAATTTTTTCTGTATTTCAAGGTGCCATAGACCGGAATATTAGATAATTTCAGCTTGATACCTCCACGCAATCTCGAGATAAATGAATAAACGAGCATACGGTCAACAAAGTGACCCTATAACTGTCCGTTTTTACCTTTTAACCGAACCGAACAGACCGACCGAACTTGTACAGAACCCCAAAAAAACTATAGAAATTGGAAAATATAACTTTTTATGTATATTTACCGCACTTTACAGTAGATTCATTATCCATGAATTATTTCTTCAAATAAAATTTTATTTCATGAAATTCTCATCTTAGATAGAAGTGACATATAAAAATACTAATAAAATTGAGAAAATTTGCTAATCTAATAAAAAAAATCTGGTTAAGTAGGCACGTGTCGCCCACCGAGGCTTCTCTATCAATTTTAGTATGGAAGGACAGCACAACTTTTAGAAGTTGATAACAATTTGGTTAATTAGTTAGTTTTACTTTAGTTTGCATATGCTCATATGCACTCATTTTGCATGAAATGAAATGCAAATGTAAATTTGTAATATTTTTTTTTATATTTAATAAAACCTATAATTTTTTACTTCTAAGATGTTTTCCGTTATTTGTACTGTAAATTCTCACCTCGTGCCAAATTTTATAGCTGTAGCATTACGGGAAGTACTTCATAGGCTTTGTCTACTCTGTAAACTTCATACGGAATGCAGCAAGAACAATGCATAAATGCTCGTATATTTTAATTGCGTTGACATAAAAAAAATTGTGTGCTTCGAGGAAACATGGACTTAAAAATCAGCTTCGCGATGTATCCCGCACACAGCAGGGTAGGCAGAGGGAACCTAGTGTAAGACACTCCGTTCCCCACTTTCTGCCGAATTCTGGAGGCATTGCGTGTTAAGTGGCAAAACTCAACGCCGCACTTCGCCTCGACACCAGTGCGAAGAAAATGAAAATATAAATTTAAGTAAATATTCCATCTCCTCCAGTAGGGATCGAACCCACTACAGGTCGGTTTTACAGTCTGTGCCGCTGCGCCACGACTGGCCTTGGGAAGTCTATGGAAAACATAGACTTAATTATTTGATATTAACTTCATTTGCTTGACCACCCTCAATCAATCTCGAGATAAATGGCCTTGACGGACAGACAACAAAATTATCCTATAAGGGTTCCGTTATTACGTTTTGAGATACGGTACCCTAAAAATAAACACTTACATTTTGGTTGCTCTAAAGTAGTTCCGAGGTCCTAACAAGCCGGAAACAAGAAGGTTGCCGTTATGCTTATATCATCTTGGCGTCCTTGACCTTGGTTACTTTTGATAACAAGTTTGCAAGGGTTGTAAATAATTTTTATGCAAAAAAACAAAAATATTATTTTTTTTTATCCCGCGTAACCTAGGGTCGATAAACTGCTCTGCACTTTTCGCCCAAATTCGCGAAACTGCGTTGCGTTGAGTGGCGGAAGTCAACGCTGAATTTATTTACTCCATTTTTATTTACAATTATTAATTAATGAGCTGGTTATTTTATTAATTTGCTTGTATTAAAATTTGTCTGGTGTGTGATATTAAATCCTTTTTAAATGGTGTGCTCATAATTTCTCAATTATTTCATTTATTTTTACCTTTCGTTTAATATATACTTATATATTTTAAGTAAATATATAAAATAAATAGTATAGTAAATTCTTTATACATTAAAATCTTATTCGATTCATCATTTATATGTACCTATGTATTTTAGTGCGGATAGTTGACTATCTTGTGCATTTAGAGAAAAGTAGAATTTGACTCAACGCCATAAACTCACTCTAAAAAATACAGTACAAACACTACTGTATATTTACAAGTAGATAAGTGTATTACTAATTTAGCTAAAAAGTTAATGAACTCATTTTCGTTTTGAAATGGCAGCCGCAACCTGTTAAGCTTACATTACTTTAGAGATTCATTAATAATAAATTAAAATAATAGATAGATAAATAATTGAGGTCAGTCGTAGTGCAGGGGAATTTTCATTTCTTCGCTCTAGTGTCGAGGCAAAGCGCGGCGTTGAGCTCCGCCACTCAACACGCAATGCCTTCAGAACTCGGCGGTTAGTAGGGGACCATAGCGTCTTAACATTAGATTCCCTCTGTCTACCCTGCTGTGTGCTGGATACAACGTGAAACTGATTTGATTTTAATTAATTAATAATTATGCAATTGCAAAAATTATGAAGTAGATATTTAAAGCTTTAGTAGGTACGATTCCCACAGGGAATCCTAGTGAGATATCCAAATTTTTTAACCACGATTTTCAAACGATTTTCTTGCAATTTTTTTTATTTGTATTATGTTAACAATTTTTTCTTTCCTCCTCAAATGTCCAAAGTGTAATACTGTTATTGGTTTTATAAATAAAGAGATAAATAAATAAATAACTAATATATACATAAATTTGTATAGTGTATTAATATATTAAATAAACACACGGAAAAAATTTGCAAAAATCGTCGTGTCAAAGTCTAATATGTATGTATATTCATAATATTTAAATTGTCATTTACGTAATATATCACTTTTTAATGACATCAGTTCCTAAATAAATTAGTAAACGAGTAGAAAACAGCGAAAACAAAGAAACGTGACTTTAAATGAACCTTTTTGTATAAGAATCTAATTTCGTTTGTTATCTATCCATGTTTAGATGATAACAACACGTTTTTGTAAAGTATTGAAATAGAACCCAAAATATATCGGCTGTATCACTATGGCAAAAATATTTTATAATTTTTAGTTTTTTTAATCGGAACAGAAATAGGAAAAACATTAAATATTTTTTCATTATTTCTCCATAAAATATTCAATATCAATTAATAGTTTTCTTTAGAATTATAAGCAATTTATATATTTATTCATATACATTGTAATTTATAAATAAAAAAACTTCTATTTTGAATGTATTGTTTATGCTTAACAATATTTTTTTATTATTTCACCAAAAAAATATTCAATACGATCAGACTTCTTTCGAACTGTTTAATTCATTGAAAGATAATTACTAATAAAAAAAGAACATTTATTTTTAAATAAACAATATTTTTAAATTATTAAACAAAAATTATAAAAAAAATAATACACTTAGTACTTACTATAGCAACATGGTCCTGATACTGTGGGAAATGGAGCCACAGACGATCCAAAAGCCTCATACTCGGTATCACAACATCAGATTGAGTCGATTTTACTATGAATTCATCGTTTTTCTTTAAAAAACTACTTGTTGAGAACTTCCTAAGAGATTTTATCTCTCGCATTTGCCGTAAAAGTAATTTTCGCGCCATCACAGGGGAACAAAGTGTCCGAACGAGTGCTAATGTTACACTGTATGAATGGAGTAGACGCGGCCGCTATGTAGCTAGGTGATAATATAACTAATATATATAATCAAGCAGCTGTTTGTTTAATATGATTTAATCGGTATTTAATTTTTTCAGTCGCGGCGCAGCGGCACGAGGTGTGACTGCAAAATCGACTGGTTGTGGGTTCGATCCCCACTCGAGGAGATGAAATATTTACTTAAATTTATATTTCAATTTCTTCGCTCTGGTGTCGAGGTTGAGCGCGGCGTTGAGTTCTGCCACTCAACACGCAATGCCTCCAGAATTCGGCAGAAAGTGGGGAACGGAGTGTCTTAACACTAAGTTCCCTCTGCCTACCCTGCTGTGTGCGGGATACAGCGTGAAGCTGATTTTATCTCTCGCGTTCGAGTCCCATAACGTTCAAATTTTTATGCTTTTTCTAAATAAGTATTAATACGTTAATTATTATTAAAAAACGATTTATATTTTTATTTTTAGATTGGTTATAGTTATATTGAGACAGTCCGTTGTCTCTTACATTGGGACGAGCGTGCGACTGCCAATGTGATGGTTTTGGGATCGATTTTGCGGCGGTTTCCCACTCGGGTGAAAGAAATGTTTAATATTTTAATTTCCTCGCTCTGGTAATGAGATGCAACGTTGAGTTCCGCCATTAAGGATACAATACTTAGAAAATTCGGTGGAAAGTGATTTCCTCTGTGGTTCTCTTACGTTTTAAAACTTACGGGGCAATGTGGTTCTCTTACTCTTTTTCTACGTTTACTGGTTTACTGTTATAAAAAATACCTGTAAATAAAAATATTTTTCATTTCTATATTTTGTTTAGTATTAGGCTGTATCTCGCACAAAGCAGAGTCGGCAGATGACCTGGCAACTTAGTGTTAGGACACTCCGTTCTCAAAATACGTTGAGTGGCGGAAATCAACTCCGCGCTTTGCCTCATTGAAAATATTAAATATATCCTTTTCCCAGATGAGAATCGACTCCACAACCTATGGCGTTTACTGTTTACAGCTGACACTATGCCACGACTAGCCCCATTCTAAATTTACTTGAACGTCTCATATCATATTACACGGAAGACCTCGCTGTATCTCCATCATATTTATCCTCTTAACGACTTTGCGATTTAATACGATTATAATGTATTAAAATATGTCGTGTTTATGCAAAACTATGTACGATAACCAATTATATGCAAGGAAAAAAAATGTTTTTATCACATTTACGTATTGAATAAGACATAAAAAAGGAATTTTAAATACATTTTTTTATCGTCACGTTGTATTCCGCACACAGCAGGGTAGGCAGAGGGAACCTAGTGTTAAGACAATCTGTCTCCCATTTTGCATCGAATTCTGGAGGGTTTACGTGTTGGAGGCGGAATTCAACGCTGCGCTTTGCCTCGACATCAAAACGAGGAAATATTCCTCTAGTGGAAATCGAACCCACAACCTGTCGCGCTTACAGTCACACTATGTGCCCCGGTGCCACGACTGACCTGTTAATACATATATTCATTTTACAAAAGTACAAAAAGAATAGAAGAATATTATTTAACGATGTTTGACGATGCGTGGGGGAGCTGAGTGTCTTAACTCTTAGACTAGGTTTTCCCTTTATCTATCCTGTCATATGCGGGATACAACGAGAAAATAAAAAAAAAATCACTAAAATATAGCTTTAATGTATAAACTTATGTAACTTTGTTTATGTTTAGTTTAGTCTTATGTTTAGTATAGAAATTTAATCTTGCTCTTGAAAGTTATTCAACGTTACCTGTTAAGTAGGACACAAAAAAAATCAGCTTCACGCTGTATCCCGCACAAAGCAGTGTTGACAAAGGGAACCTAGCGTTAAGGCCCTCCGTTCCCCACTTTCTGCCGAATTGGATGGATGGATGCAGCAGCAGTAGGACTTCCTTTGTTAATATGTAATACGAGTAGGTATCCACAAGCTATAATCACAATCATCTTAATATGGGCGCGTGTCGTGCAAATTTATGTAAGTATTTATTCTCCTCGAGTGGGGATCGAACCCACAACCAGTCGGTTTTACAGTCACACTTTGTGCCGCTGACGACCAGTCTCATATTTTGACATAATTTATTAATAATGAATGACAAATAAAATTTAGTGCTTTTGAATTGGAAGTATGTATTCTGATTTCCTTTTTTTTTAATGTTTTTTTTGTTTCCACTTCAACAATATTAGGAATAACTGTGAAATTAAAATTTGGTTTACGGACGTAACTACTTAATTTTACCGCTCTAACCTATTTCGGGATTTCACACGGTAAAGTCATTATTATAATAGTAAATTAAATATTCATTCGGAAGTGTCTTAATGGGAACGGAGTGGCCCAGATTCCCTCTGCCAACTGCTATATGCGGGATGCAGCGTGAAGCTAAACAGAATGAGTTTACACTACATTAAATAGACATAAAACTTCTTTTATAAGTTGAACAATTATATTGTAAGCGTATTTAAGTGTTTAAAAATTATAAAGTAAGAATTACTTATTTTCCCAAACCTATTATTATAAAAGTATTAATATTTTTAATTATATATAATTTTTTTTTCATCTTGAGCGTTAAGGTCGAAACAAGGAAAAATTTAAAATAAACACAACGCTGCGGTTTTTTTTTAATTTAATTTAAAATTACTGAAATTATAATCTATATTATGTATTTTTTGAGCTTAGTGTTTTTTTTTCATATAGCAACGATTTTCCTTCTACTAGAAGTAGAAGGAAAAACCTGTATATGTACATAATAAAATGGAGAAATAAAACTCATAAATCAGCTTCACGCTGTATACCGCACACAACAGGCAGAAGGAAGGGTAGGCGTGTTGAGTAGCAGAACTCAAAGCCGCGCTTTGCCTAGACATCAGAGCGAAGAAACGGAAATATAAATTTAAATAAATATTTCATTTCCTCGAGTGAGGATCGAACTCACAACCAGTCGCTTCTACAGTCACACCTTGTGTCTGCCTCATCATAACCGCTTAATTATTTTTTTATACTGTATATACAGTATATTCTATTTTATAAGCGATTTTGAGTAATTTACTTTGCCAATGTCTTTTAGATTACAAGAAAATGACGGCTACGTGCAACCTTACTCACCTGAATAAATTAATGATAAAATAACGTTACCGAAACATAATAATATTTATTTTAAAATATATAATATATTTACTACTTGAGGAAAACCTCAAGTAGTAAAATATTTAAATATATTTTATTATTTTTACTACCTATTTCTATAGTTGACCTTTTACTATAAGTTTAATTATTAATTATTATATTATATTACTATGAAGATGTGTTCCATTATTTAAAAAGATTTAAGTGGAGAAACACTTATTTAAGCTTTACTGACTCCGTTCCTTAGACAATGCCCAAATTCCAATGACAATGTATAGAGTAATGAAGCCCTTTTTTGCCTTGCTACCAAAACGAAGAAATAAATATTTTGAATACTTCATTCTTCTGAGTGGGAATCGAACCCACAACCGTCGCGTTTACAGGCGCACGCTTGCGTCGTTGCGACACGATGGTTTCAGATGGATGAATATTTTTTTTAACTTTACAAACCGCCACGCCCTATTCTAGTAAATAATGTTTAATAATTTTAAAATTTGTATGAAATAAGAATGCAGTGGATAAAAGTTCAATGAACCGACACGATCAAGTTCTTGCTTATCACTTTGTTTTTGTATTTCTTTGAAGCAATTGAAATAATGTGTTTTTTAGTATATTACATGTAATATCATTAGCTAGATCCGCGTATATTGACCCTGACACCCTGTACTTATGCCACTATTGCATCGTTCCCAACCGGTCCCAATGGTCCGTGGACCAGTAGTGGTCCGCAGCAGCTAAAATATGGCCTGCGAATGATTTAAAATTTTGGTGTTTGAGCAAAGTCTGCCTACAGTTAAGGTATTTCCTCAGTAAAATATAAAATATTTTGACATTTAAATTTAATGTATGTACTTTGAAATTCATTGTTTTTTAATATATACTTAAAAATAAACATACCCCATCATACAACATTTTTGTTTAATCATTAATTTATTTTTAATATACCTACAAGTGGTCCCTAATCAATAAAAGATTGGGAACCCATGCACTATTGACATCGGTGGCATAAGTACAGGGTGACAAGTCGACAATATGACAAGGGTCCCGAGCCGAAAAGGGCCCCCGCCCCGGTCAGAAGAGAACCCCAACTCCCAAAAATATTTTTTTAACACATTAGGTAAGAAAATAGTTTTGTCTTTTAATTCCATAGATCGAAATTTGAAATTTGATTAGCACTTGTTGAACGGAAAGTCCGAAAAAAGGATTTCTTTACAGTATCCCGCGTATAGCAGGGTAGGCAAAAAGAGCCTAGTGTTAAGACCGCCTAATTCTAGAGCCATTGCGTGTTTTGTGGCGGAACTCAACAACACTCCGTTACACCTCTGATAAATTTATCAATTTATTGTCATAGATTCAATTCTTGCTTGATATAAAGTTATTGAGCCATTGTTTGTCAAGTATTTTCCTTTATTAACCGACTTATTTTTTCGAAAAGGAGAAGGTTCTTTATGCGTTAACCATATATTTTGTATGTTGATCAGTTGATTTTTGACGCATTTCTGAATCGGCTTTAAAAAAATTCTTACATTTGAAAGAGCGTACTTTTCCATTGGCTCCTTTCCACCAAGTCAGGATCTCATGGTAAAATCCCTTAGAAATCGAGGGAACTCATTGAAATTTATTGGCAAGTACTATACGATTGTTTCATATGATTATGACGACTTCAAACATACCATCGCATAAAAGCTACAAAAAAATATTTAAAAACATGTTGGCATTGACTCCAGAAACAGCGGGTCTTAAATAGTAAATAACTAACATAAATGTCACTTATTATTTTTAATTTTTCTTTAATTTGAAGTAATTAAAATATCATTTTCAACAATTTAGTTTTTGTTTAAGTCTGTGCATAAGTACTTATATATAGTTTTGAGGTCGTTTTTTATTTATTTTTTATCATTTTTGATTCTTCTATTATTTTTACAAAACTCCGAAACTTGTACAACACTATAGAAATGAAAGAAAAATAATATAATCACTATTGCTACTGAAATGTTTTTAACACTTACAGTGTTGGGAGAAAAAAAATGGTAAAAAAAATGCGTAAAAAATATAAAAATAATAGAAATTAATGTTTTATGGCCTAAAAAATAAGAAATTGCCCTGTGTCCTGTTGATAAGAAAATATACTATTTTAATAGCACTTTCTTTACAGGGGTTCCGCTCACCTGTTCGCTTCGCTTGATAACCTCCGCTCACTGTACTGATAAAGAAAAATAAAAATCATTAAAGGACAATAATATTATTTTCTTGAACAATATGTTATACCTACGTACGTCACTACACGATGTTATTGATAATAAAAGTAATGAATTTTACTTTAATATGAACAACGTTAGAAAGCCATCGACGACGTTTAAAATATCCCAAGCAAAACGTTTTTTTGTAAAATAAATATAGAAAATCTTTTAAGGAATAATTTCACATATTTATGTATCTAACAAAAGAAAATAATAATAGGTATTCAAACATTCATGTAAACTGACATGGTTCCCACATTTCTATATGCAATATGCATTATAGACACTAAAAAACTTAATTGTTATCTATTTATCTATATATAGAAATACATTTAGAATCTGTCTGTGATTTGAAAATAACCGTGTTTGTCTGAGTGCATATATTAATTATTTAAACGATACCAAAACACAAACAATCAATTTTTAATTGTCTTTATTGATTTTATTGTCAATTTTAAAAGAAAGACAGTGTTTTGAAATTATATTAAAGATTTTTATGGGACTAAAACTTCAAAATAGAGGGGATTTTGGAACCATATGTTGTTCAACATAAAAATATTTGTGCATTTTTCTGTTATGTAATATTATCTTTTTTTACCGTACAACCTCTTTCGTGTGTTCTCCATTCAACATGGCGACATTGGCGAAGTGATTTTGTGCTCAAATGGCACGCTCGGAACGCCATATTAAAAGAAACCAAACCAAACCAAAAATATTTGTTATTTTTATGTAGAATTTGAGTTTTTTTATAGCCAAGGAAAAAATATCAAATTAAAACACGTGACTTAAAATAATGGTAACATCTATTTAGTGACAACATATGATATTTAGTATGAAATAAATTTTAAAGGCGTCCATATATTTCTATGGCAGTCAATGATAAAAGAAATTGAATTTCTTTACTAATATAATACGAAACATAATTTAGTGACTATTTATACATTTTGGTAAACGTTGCGAATTTTATTGGTAATAAAATAGATAACATTTTAAGCGACGTTTAAACACACGCCCCCAATCGAGATATTGACTATTGTGTAGTATAACTCAACGCCGGGCTTTATCTTGTTACCGTAGCAAGGAATTAAAAATAATTCATTACCCCAAATGGGAATCGTATCCACAATAATATAATAGACGCTCTGCCGCTGTGCCAAGACGACCCCTAAAATACCTATAAATGTATGCTTGTGACGTCTTTACCAACATTTAGTTATGTAAATAAAATTAAAATAGTTTGATTTCATGAATTTAAATTATGTTCCGTGATTTATTATTTAAAAGGTAAAAAAAACACGTTAAATAAAATTCATATACGTACTTTATTCAATATAAACTTTTATAAAAAAAAAACTTTATACAAAAAACACAATAAAAAGCTCATTTTATTTTACAAATAACAATTTTCTTTACTAAATAACAAAACAACACGATAAGGCAGTACAAAATTGGTCCACCAAAAGTTAATTGTTAAATGCCTTAATACATAAAAAATATTTAAAATATATATATATATATATTTCTTTTCATATTAATAATAAACATTCTCCTTAATTCTAACAAATATAAAAATAAAAACAATTCATTGTATTATAAAAGACAATATTTTTTTATTACATATCATTTTAGGTTTCATGTACATACTTTCAATATGGTATTTTAATAACATTTAAATAATATATTTATTTTATCAAAACTTACAACATCTAAACCGATTGGACCATTTATGTCATTTATATATTTCTAAATTTGTTTAAATGTTATTCACACATTAAGGAAAAAAAATATTTAGAAACATAACATTTATGTATATATTTTTTATTAAAACATTAATAAAAAAATATATTTTTCAGGTTTTTTTTCTGGCTCTACTTTTAGTGATGCGTGATCACTAACGCAAAGCTCAACTTACGCCTCGCGGAATGTATGTTGACTGAGCTAGCCAAAAGCAAGCAAAAAATCTTTAGTAACATGTATTAGGGCTCCACCTTTTTATATTATTTTTTTTATTATTATTAGCTTCACGCTGTATCCCGCATACAGCAGGGTAGGCAGAGGGAACCTAGTGTTACGACACTCCGTTCCCCACTTTCTGCCGAATTCTGGAGGCATTGCGTGTTGAGTGGCAGAACTCAACGCCGCGCTTAACCTCGACACCAGAGCGAAGAAAATGGAAATATAAATTTAAGTAAATATTTCATCTCCTCGAGTGGGGATCGAACCTACAACCAGTCGGTTTTGCAGTCACACCTCGTGCCGCTGCGCCACGACCGGCCTCCACCTCGACCTTTTTATATCATAAGCTAAATCTTTATGATAGTTTTGTCATTCGGATATCTGTTTATCCCTAACCATATTCAACATAACCCGATGAGAACGGAACGCGTCGAGTGCAATTTTTTATACGTTTCTAAATATTTTTCAGTACAATATTTTGTTAGAAAGAGTATACTCGTATAATATATTATAATTTATGGGGCCGTTCAAGTATTACGTAAGCAGTTTTTTTGCAATTATTGACCCCCCACCTATGTCATCAAAAATAAGCAATCCTCTTACAAATATTTCATTGAAAACGTCAAAAATAAGCAAACCCAAGACCCCCCCGCCCCCCTACAGTGCTTACGTAATACTTGAACGGCCCCTATATAGTAACACACAAAATTTATAAAAGCTGAAAGTCATGACTTTTCCATTTTAAAATAGATGGTAGGTATCTATAAACCTTATAATGCTTATAAATAATTTTACATTTCATAACAAAAATAAAATAAAAATTCAAAAATTGAAATTTGTAAGGCACGATACGTTTGAATCAATTGATTAAAATATTATAGCATTGTCAAAAAACCTTATTTTTTTTTAGTTTCTTAAACAAATACATTTAAACAAATGTCATGTTTACTTAACTCTAATGACCATTTTAATATAAAATAAAGACTAATATAAGTTCAACTTTAACCATTTTTATAATTTGTGCAAAAACGTATAATAATAAAAGCTTGTTAATAAAATCATATTTTTTGTTATAACAATATATAAAGTGACTGTGAATTAAAACATATGTATTACTTTGAAATTGTAACTACGATTAAATAGTAAAAGTAAATTAAAAAATAAAATTAAATTAGCTTTACGCTGTATCCCGCACACAGCAGGGTAGGCAGAGGGAACCTAGTGTTAAGACACTCCGTTCCCCACTTTCTGCCGAATTCTGGAGGCATTGCGTGTTGAGTGGCAGAACTCAACGCCGCGCTTAACCTCGACACCAGAGCGAAGAAATGGAAATATAAATTTAAGTAAATATTTCATCTCCTCGAGTGGGGATCGAACCCACAACCGGTCGGTTTCGCAGTCACACCTCTTGCCGCTGCGCCACGACCGGCCTCAAAGTAAGTAAAAGTATTAAATTATTAAAAAAAATAATTTGCGCTCAGTACAATAATATTTTGCAATTATTTTAAAAATATGCTTTTATGAGTAGTAAAACATTAAAATTTCACACGCACATTTTAAATCAAAAATTCTTTTTATTATATTAAACATATAATTAATAAAATTAATAACTAACAAAAAATGTGATTTAAACAGTGACTTCAATACAAAATTTAAGTATGAAGTCCGCATCACAATATATAACTAATATAATAAAGTGGAAGAGTTTGTTTGTTTGTTAAAACGCTTTATCTCTGGAACTACTGGTCGGATTTACATTTATTTTGTTTTGTACGAAAGCTGCATTCCGGAGTGCTTTAAGTTAGCTTAAAATAATAATAATAATGAAGATCTTCGAATGGCTTTAAGTGTAATAATAGTTGAATATATATATGTACATAGTACTACTAAAACATACAATTTCGTTAGTTTTAAAATAAATTTCGCGACAGCCTACATGTTTCTTTATAAATAAGTCACAATAAAGCATTTTGGTGACAAAAATTAATTGAAAATTCCAAGATGATATTTCGCCAATTTTTATTTGATAGATTTGAGAAGATTTTGAAACTTACGAGTGAAAGTTATTCCATCGTCAAGGAACTTTTAATAGGATAATCTTTGGCTTTTATAGTATGTAATTTGGATGTATACTTTTTGAGAAAATGTAAAATTAAAACAATTTAACGCTCTCTTTACGGCTGCCTAAGCCTAGGCTCGAGTACCACGGGGGGCGCCCTTGCCGCCGATGACGTCCTCGCATGCAGCCACGTAGTACTTGCACTTTCTCAAATTTATGAAATAACGATTTTCATCACTGAATATATAAATGATGCAATCTACCCGTTGGCCAATGTAGCACAATAAAATAATTATAGTTGGTATGCGGGCGAAGCCGCGAATGGTCCGGTAGTCACAATATATTAGTAAAGATAAGAAAAAAAAACAATTATTAAATTAGTATTTTAAATATTGATATCAATGAAAATGTCATGATAACATTTAACATAATTAATATACAAAAAATGTAAAAAATTAACAACAAAAAATTAAAGGTTGACTCTGTATATAATACTTTATAACAAAAGACAAAAAAGGTCACTATACAAAATCTAAAATGATATCAAAATTTAAAAAAAATATGTTATTAACAAACATTTAATGATAAAAATTGATTAATTTAAATAAAATTAATTAATTATATATATATAGTTAAACAACAATACATATTTTTTTTATTCTAAAACAAAAAAAATGATTTAGTATATAATCGATCATAGGCTTAACAACTTTATATATAACACGAATTGGGGATAAATTGTATACTTCCACCTTCATTTAAAAGATAACATTGTCCATTAATAAACAATAATTGCAAAAATGTAAAATATTGATTAAAAAAATAGTCCCGCTCAGTTTTGCCGGTTCTTCTCAGATCTGAGGAATTACTTCAGTGAACCGGTGATAAATAAATAAATAAATTATTTGACTTTCAAAAAATTCAGCATGTAACATCTTATCTATAGTATATATAATAAAATTGTAACTTGTCGCTGTTTGTTTGCAGGAAATATATGAGAAAATCTGTCATTGGGTGTATGTTAGTCAATGTAATAAAACACAAAACGATGATTTTTTTATTTTTTGTCTGTTTGTCGGTTTGTCTGTGTGTTTGCGCGTTTGTATACGTTAAACTCAGAAATTACTTAACCAATTTAGATGTAGGTTACCAAATAAATAATTATATAGTAAACACAAGCAAACAATTGCAAGCTGGCGAAGCCGCGAGCGGGTCGCTAGTTTTGAATAAAATAAATAAAATTTGACTTCGACTAAATTCAATACACATAATACTGTTATACATACATAATAATGTAAAAAAATATTATACACACGAAAAAACAAAATAAAAATCAACAATATTTTTCTTTCAAAACCCGTCTCAGTATCTTCCCGGTAGGATTCTTAGGTATAGCATCAACAAACTGGACTTCTTTTATCTTCTTAAATGGCGCCACTTGGTTATTGACGTAATCTATTATTTCTTTCTCACTGAGTTCTACCCCGGGCTGAGGTACTATAAAGGCTTTAGGTTTTTCCCCGGATATCGAATCGGGGATTCCTATTACGGCGCAATCTAGAATTTTCTTGTGTGTACGAATTACCATTTCTAGTTCCGCTGGTGCGACTTGGTAACCTTTAACCTGGGGGTTTTAAAATTAAATTGTTATTTTGTTTTGTTATGTAAGTTATTAAACACTACATTACTTATAGTACCCTACAGGTAGGATAGTAAATGTTAAAATTAAATCAGCTTCACGCGGTATCCCGCACACAGCAGGGTAGGCAGAGGGAACTTAGTGTTAAGACACTTCATTACCCACTTTCCGCCGAATTTTTCGAGGCGTTGCGTGTTGTGTCGAGGACCTTAACGCCGAGCTTTTGCCTTGGTGTCAAAGCGAAGAAATGCAAATATTAATAAATAATCATTTATACCCTCGAGTGGGAATGAAAAATATTTTTTAAAATATGCACGACAAAACCAGTAAGAGATTCATTTAAAATTTTTCCTTACTATAAAAAGAAACAAGAACCTCTCTTTCCTAATCATCCTCTCACATATAAAAAAATCCACTAAAACCCCGTACCTTAATCAATTCCTTCAATCTATCAGTGACATATAGATATTTCTTCTCATCATACTTCCCAATATCGCCCGTTCTGAACCATCCATCTTGTGTCATGACTTCTTTCGTGGCTTCATCGTTTTTGTAGTAGCCTTGCATTAGGTTTGCTCCTCTGTACCAAATTTCACCTTCCTGGAGATTTAAATTTTTAAAAATAAAATCGGTGACGGGGTCAGTAATGGCGCAGGCGCACAAGCGTGCGGCTTTACACGCGACAGGTTGTGGGTTCAAATTCGACTCAAGTAAATGAAATATTTAATATTTTCATTGGCTCGCTCTTATAACGAGGCAAAGCGCGGCGTTGAGTTTAGTTGGGGAACGGAGTGTCTTAACACTAGGTTCCCTCTGCCTACCATGCTGTGTGCAGGATACATCGTGAAGCTGATTTATTTTTGATTATTTAACTTTTTATATAGATATCACTTTTTTATTTGTGAGCAGATAGAAATAAAACAGACACTAAGTATTATGTGAAGCTGCCGAATTCTGGAGGCATTGCGTGTTGAGTGGCAGAACTCAACGCCGCGCTTAACCTCGACACCAGAGCGAAGAAATGGAAATATAAATTTAAGTAAATATTTCATCTCCTCGAGTGGGGATCGAACCCACAACCAGTCGGTTTTACAGTCACACTTCGTGCCGCTGCGCCACAACCGGCCTCATGAAAAGTTGCATGAGAAAATATTGCTATAAAATAAATATTTTACTGAAGTGGCTAAAACTTTAGCTATCAATCTATGGATATTGTCTTTAAAAGGATAATGTTATTTGATCATGAAAGAAATTGAGGTGAGAAAGAAGCCACGCGGGGTCCACTAGTAATAAAATTACGTGAGTAATAAATTTGCGTGCACAAGTTACTTTAGTAATTTATTTACATTTTTTTAACGTTCTTCGTTTACTAAGCAACGTTTTCTTAATGATTCAAAAATTTAATTTGTTATTAGTCAATTATGTTTTTTTTTTGAGAAAGCAACCTTATTGTAACCTCCAGAACGCAACTCAATAAAACAAAATCATGAATAAACAAAATATAGACGACATAGTTGTAACAGGTTCCAAAACCGGAACGTAATAGCTACCATTGGCTAGGAAATTAAAATAATTCATTCCCCCGAGAGGGAATTGAACCCACAACCGTTGAACAATCAGACACGTTGATGCTGCAGTACGACAGCCTCAGACAAGATCAAAAATCTAAAATAAAATTTTATAAAAAAACCCTGTATTTTTACATTATAATACAAAGGAATATTATAATACAAAGGAGTTACTTTAATATTCATTGCTTAAGTTACTAGCGTTAAGTATCTACATAATTTACTATTTAAATTAAATTATACGATTATATAAAAATTCACTTTTTGTTCACGTTTTCATTTAGTTAGTAGCAACCCGCGACTTCGTCTGCTTGAAATAGTAATATAACATTTTTATGTATGAACTCATTCAAATAAAACAAACACTATATTATGTTAAGGGAAGTTCACCAAAACACAATAATGAAAACTGTATTTAACTTTGGTTGATAATTTCTGTGAATATCGTGCACAGACAGACAGACAAAAAGGTATATTAAAATCATTGTTCCGTTGCTAAATGCCTCTAATAATAGTTTTTCTCATATATCTTTTATGTACAAACAACAATTTACAGTTACATTTTTATTATATGTATAGAATATTTATTACAAGGTCAAAATTGATGTAATTCAATTACTTATATCATTAAAAACTGTTAAATCCTTAAGAAATACGGCTTTGTAATGTAATTTAATTGTAGATAGAGTTTTTATATTTAACATCAGTAAATTAATAATCTCTTTTATATCGTATATTGAGGTCGTCGTGGCGCAGTTGGACGACGTCTGACTGTAAGCGCAATGTTGTGGGTTCGATTCCTACTCGGATGAATAATTTATTTTCATATCCCCGCTGTGATAGACAGAGCCCGGTGCTAAATTCCTTCATTCAAAGGACAATGTCTTGAAAATAGGGAAATTGAGGAACAAAATGTCTAAATCTGTGAGACCGCTTTTTTTAATATCTCTAACACTCTCCTTTAACAAATAACAGGTTAGTATATAATAAAAAGGTAGTAAAATAAAAAGGTTCACAGTAAAATAACTAACCTATCACTACTAAAAAAGTTCATAAATTTATATAAAAAACCATACCTGATTGGGTCCCAGAGCTTCAAAAGTATTAATATCAGCTATCTTTACTTCCCCTCCACCAAAGACATGGCCGACTGATGAATGATTGGCATCATCGTTATTGCCAACGGAAATACCACCGTTGGTCTCTGTGAGACCGTAGCCTTGACGGAATATTATGTTTTTCTGAAATTATTTATCAAAAATATATATATTATTTTCTTGAATATAGAAGGGTAAAGGTAACCTAGTGTTAAGACACTCCGTTCACCATTTTTCTGAGAAATTGATCATTACGTGTTTAGTTCTGGAATTCAACGCTACGCTTTGTCTTGTTACCAGAGCAAGGAAATAAAAATATGAAACAATTAATTTCCAATTAGGAATTGAATCCACAACTGTCGCGTTTACAATCACGCTATGCCAATAGACGCCCTCGATTTTTTTTTCAACTTCACGCTGTATCCCGCACAGGGTAAGTAGAGGTAGAGGGATGGGAGCATAATATTAAGACACTCCCGTCCCATTAAGACACTTTTGTTCCCTGCTTTCCACCGAATTCTGGATGCATTGCATATTACGTGGCGGAACTCAACGCCGCGCTTCACCTTGTTGCCAGTGCGAGGAAATGAAAATATTAAATACTTCATTCCCACGAACGGGAATCAAACCCACAAGCGTCGCGTTTACAGTTACACACCTTTGCCCCTGCGCTACGACGAACTGATTCACTTTTTATGTTTTTTTTTTAAATAATATAATTATTATTTCTTATATAATTTAACAAATTTAATTGGACTTTGATATAGTTACAGGTCAATAACATACATAATCGTGTTATCTTATCACACATCGTTTTAGGTAATAATAACGTTGATAAGAAGACCTCTGGTACACTTGATATCAAAATAAGTTTTTTATCATTTATTTATTGATAATAATGGTATAGATACCATCTAGATATCTATAATTGGTAAATTTGTTTTACGTTATTTGTTTATTATATACATACTTACTTAACTTTAAAAGTTTTTATAAAAATAAATCAATTTCACGCTGTATCCCGCACATAGCGGGGTAGGCAGAGAGAAGAAATGAAAATATACATTTAAAGATTTTTCATTTGCTCGAGTGGGGATCGAACCCACAACCAATGGCGTTTACAGTCACACTTCGTGCCCCAGCGCCACAACTGGCCTCAAATGTTTTTATAGGTTTTCAAAAAAGTATAGTAAGTAGTAAATATACGCAATTATTCCATTTAAAGAGTTTCATGTAAAATTTGTTATAATTGCGAAAATCAAAGATATATGTACTATTTAGTTTTTATAAAAAAACATAGTAAATTTTTGTTTTCTTTATCTTGTCAAAGTAAAGAAATAAGGTTACTAAGAAATAACATTAATATTATTCTTTTTTTTGTATGCATGCGACGTCGTCGAGTTTTAAATATTTAATCCTCCTCTAAGGAAATTTAAGTACCTAAGAGTATTATTAAATTGACTACAATAAAAAAACTCAAAAAGTTTATAATACTCAAAAGCAAATTTCCTCTTTGTGATTGTGTTAGACAAAACGTGGCGTTTAATTCCGTTACAAAAAGAGATAATTAAAAAATCCATTATTTCCAAAAATAGTCGTATATACCACTTCACATGTGCAACAGTAATCATATTATATTTAAATAAATGGCTATCGTGGCGCAGTAGGTCAGTGTCTATCTGTAAAGGCGATGGTTGCGGGTTCCGCTATTCAACCAGCAATATTTCGGATTTAGGAGAAAACGGAACGGAAAATCTTCATACTAAATTTCCTCTTTTTATCCTGTTATATGGAGGAGAAATCGTGAAACTTAAATATATATATATATATATATATATATATATATATATATATATATATATATATATATATATATATATATATATATATATATATATATATATATATATATATATATAT
>JAATLQ010003652.1:608-39270 GCA_013421005.1 Heliconius erato x Heliconius himera | reverse complement strand
TGGCTCTTTCATAACTTTTGATGGCTCTTTCAATACCGAAATGTTATGAAAGAGCCAAATGACACATTTTTTTTAAATGAATATTTTATTGCTTTTTTATTGTATTTAAAGCTTATTTCGTATGAAATTATCTAGTTTAATAAATGAATAATAATTTGAGAGAAAAAAAACTTATTTTCTTTAATTAAAAGTATATTTTTTTGCTTCGTTTAGTAAACTGGCTCTTTCATGCCACCTCTCCCTTATAAACAAATAGGGAAGGTTGAGAGAATTTTGTGTTAAAATATTTGGTCCTCCGTTTTTATCTATTTTAGACAGCGTATTGATTGGCTTAACACCGCGCTTTATCTCAAAAAAAGATGGGGTTTAAAGTGATTTATGTATAAAAATGTTCGTCAGCATTTAGACTTGTGCGCGATGGCCTTTTTCAATTTTTTTCAGCTTCTCGTCGTATCCCGCATACATCAGGATAGGCAGAGAGAGCAAAATCGTTTGTTCACTGCTTTCCGTCCAAACTCGATATATTGCGTGTCGAGCGGTAGTGGCGCATACAGCAGGGTAAGCAAAGGGAAACCTAGCGTTAACTTCGTTCCCCTAGAAATTGCGTGTTGAGTGGCGGTGCTCAACGCAGCGCTTGGTATTATAACCAGGGCGAGGAAATAAAAATCATTAATTCCCCTAAATGAGAATCGAACTTACAGTCGTTTACAGTCACAAATATACTCATCGTTCTATACTTAGATCAATTTCTATAAAGAAACACTTACATCTGTCCAAACAATGATTTATTGTAACAAATAACTAAAATCCATCCATCATTTAGACAAAACATAATATTGCTTCAAAACATTAATTATATTATAATAATGACTCAGATAAATGGATTCGGATTCCTTAAAAGTCATCTTTTGTAAATTTAAATAGATTTAATATTTGACGTTAGGGCCAGTCGTGGCGCAGGGGCACAAAGTGTGAATGTACAACCGACTGGTTGTGGGTTCGATCCCCACTCGAGGAGATGAAATATTTACTTAAATTTATATTTCCATTTCTTCGCTCAGGTGTCGAGGCAAAGCGCGGCGTTGAGTTCTGCCACTCAACAGGCAATGCCTCCAGAATTCGGCAGAAAGTGGGGAACAGAGTGTCTTAGCACTGGGTTCCCTCTGCCTACATTGCAGTGTGCGGGATACAGCGTGAAGCTGATTTTATTTAATATTTGACGTAGTACCGAGACTATGTTGGCTGTATACGTGATAATTGTGTATTCGATTCTCGTTAGAGTACCTATGTCATGTTATAATCAATAGATTATATATTTTTTTTACGTCGTAGCTTTAGTTAACATAAGCGCGGCGTTGAGTTCCGCCACTTAACACGCAATACCTCGAAAGTATGGAGAATTAGTGAGTTATGGTCTCGATTCACATTCTATTTAACTTGTTGTTATTGATTATATTCAATTTTTATCGTTTTATTTCCCTAGTCGAAGACGAATCGCGGCGTGTTATTTCGCCAATCTAATACAATGTCTTGAAATTGATGCGGTACGGAATGTTTATTAGATTTTTGTAGGTATTTGTAAAATTTTATAATAAAGCAAATAAAAATTAGATATAACTTTCATTTAATACGACAATAGTAGGTCCGATTCTCACCTGGGAACATTATGTTTTAATTTTTTTGCTCCGGTAAGATGATGAAACTCTAGAATTCGGTGGAAATTAGAGAACGAAAGTGTCCTAATGTAAACAGAGTTTCATAATACAGGTTCCCCTTGCCTTCACTGAAATGTGCGGGATACAGCATGAAGCTACAAAAAAACAATACTATTTAAATATAATATATAAAAAAAAACAATAATAATATAAAAAAAATATTTAATTTAGCCAAAATTAAATGTAAAACTCTAATAAATCTCGAAATCTCACAAATCTAAATTAAAATATAGAACATAAATTCCCAGAACGCGTTGATACTTGTCAACTGCTTTGTTCGAAATGCTAAAGCTTCCTAATTTATTGAACGATCAAAGAAACTCCTAACATTTATAGAATTCTAATAAGTACCTCACTTTTGTTTCTGAGATTAATATCAAATAGATTCTTGACAAAAAACACTACTATATTTAGGACAGTTGTGGCGCAGCGTGTACAATCGTGGGAGTGTAAACGCAACATTGTGGGTTCGATTTCCACTCGGGGAAATTATTTTTTTTATATTTTTCTTTCCTTGCCCTGGTAACGAGACAAAGCGCGGCGTTGTTCCTATTCAACACGCAACATCTCCAGGATTCGGCGGAAAATGGGGAACGGTAGTGTCTTAGTAGAGAACTTAGTGTTTTAACACTAGATTCCCCGGTTCCCTCTGCCTAGCATGCTATATGCGACATTCAGCGTGAAGCTAAAAGAACAACTACGGTATGACATATTGGTATTGATTCTATATAATTTTCCTATTAATTTTAGAATGTTGTTAACTGAAATGAAATAGGTTCGAAGTCAGTTACATTAACAAGTCAAGTTACATAAATTATATTTTTGGTAATCTGCTTAAAAAAAATTGGACAGAATAACTAAAATTCTGATAAAGTATCAAGAAATAACACTAACTAACGTAACTCAGCACCGTACTTTATCTAATTGATTATTTAAAAAATGTATATCTTTCTTTAGCTTCACGCTTTGTGCCGCTGTTAGCAGGATAGGAGAGAGAATTAAGTGATCAGACGTTCCGTTCTCCACAAACTTAATGCCATTTAACTTAAATAAAACATTTTTAATTTCTATTTTTATTTCTTTAGCTTCACTATGTATCCCGCACATAGCAAGGTAGGCAGAGGAAACCTAGTGTTAGCACACCTATTCTTAATTTTCCTCCCAATTCTTGAGGCATTGCGCGTTTACCGGCGTAACTCAACGCTGTTCAGCATAACTATAATAGTGTATGTGCGTATTAAAAATAAACATAAATTTTGGTGATGTCAATTTACGTTTATAGCTTCTACAAATCCTTTCAACTACTAATGTTAGAAAAGTCAAAAGAATGAATGAGTCATACATAAGAAATCAGGTCACGACGAGTGGATATTTTGTAACTAAAATAATGATTATACTACTAGTTACAATTTTTATGGGCCATACAAAGGTTATGACTCAATTTGACTATGTTTAACGTAGGCTTGCTTATTTAAAGATTTTTTTTTAGAGAAAAACTTTTTTTTTTAGATTCACCCTGTATCCCGCACACAGCAGGGTAGGCAGAGGGAACCTAGTGTTATAACACTCCATTCCCCAATTTCCGCCAATTTCTGGAAGCATTGCGTGTTGAATGACGGAACTTAACGCCGTTCTCCTCGACACCAGAGCGAAGAAATGAAAATATAATAAGAGTGGGGATTGAACCCACAACCAGTCGATTTACAGGCACACTTTGTGCCCTTGTGCCACGACTGGCCTCAAACAGAGAAAAACTTGTTGATTGTAAAGAGATTTCTCGATTTTCTGTTCGTTCATTTTGGAGCTGGTTTCGAGTAGGTGATGGTGGAACTCAACGCCACGATATCTCAATTAAGCTATATCTTATATATAGTATAAAATTGAGTTTGAGTTGAGACCAAACTAAGCTGTGATCGTCGTGGCGCAGTGGCACAAGAGTGTAATATATGTGATGGGTAGGAATTGTAGTATACTTTTGGATCGCGGTTGTAGGTGATTTTTGTCTTGAATTAAGAAACTGTACTGTCCACTTCCTGTCTATTTTGAGATAGTGTGGGGGTGGGGGGTATCTTAATGCCACATTTTTTCTTATAAGACTAGTTAAAATTTTACCTAATTAAGTAATGTTTTTTCATAACAAAATCAATGTACGTATGTAACTTTGAGATTATGCAAACAATTAAGAGATTGGCGAAACCTGAATAAGTATCTATTTATTCAGATTTCGCCAATCTCTAAATTCTTTGTCTTATTAATTATTTTTATTCAAAGAACAATGAAATCTAAATACCTACTATTTAGATTTCATTGTTCAGTGATGGGCCAGAGGCAAAAGTCTTCGATAGTAAGCGTGACAGGTTATAGGTTCGATTCTCATCCGAGAAAATTAAATATTTTATATTTTAATTTCTTCGCTCTGGTAACGAACGACCCTCAACACACAATGAAAAATTTTGAAAGAAAAAGAGAACAAAAGCTTCTTAATAAGAACGCACTATCTTAACATTAGGTTCCCAGGTTCCCTCTGCGTATACTGCAATATACCATATGTATATGGCACGAAGATAAAAAATATGCTAGAACATAATGTGGTGATAGATAGATAGAGAACCAAAGAAAAACCTTTGTAGCCTTTAGGAAGTAGAGAATAGATTTATAAAATCTTTCTAAAAATGTATATTTATTACATATTATATATTATTAGGCCAATACACGACAAGAGCGGGTTCAAATCCAGCCAAAAAAAAAAAAGAAATACCACCACGCAAGAAACACCATTAAAATAATGAACCAGTGACACCTAATTACTTCAATTATATTGTTCGAGCACGTCCATCTATCCGCAGTTCATATAAACTAACATGCTCAGTAGAAGTTTAAAAATTACTTCTGTCACTCCCATACCTACATATGTTGGGGGAATTGCCTCCACTGGATATCGAACCTTGTACCACTGCTATAAGGATAGTAATTGATGAATTTCAAATAAACGAGTACAAATGCTTCATTTCATATAGGAATTAGTAATGATGTAACAAAATTATTTAAAGTTAGATAATTGTAGATTTGGACGAACGTCTTTTGTGTTGCGTATTTGTGGTATGACGCCATAAGGTGGATTTAACTTCGATTTTTCGGGGCAGTCGGAATTTATGGTTTGTGAGGGGTTCCTTGGGTGGGGAACTTAGGGAAGGAGAGAGAGGCTTTTTTAAATCCACGCTGTACATATAAGAATAGGCGGAGAGGACAACCTAGTGCTAAGATACTCCGTTCGCATTAAGACACTTCCGTTTCCCACTTTTTGCAAAATTTGAAAGCATTGACCTGTTGATTGGCGGAATTCAACGTCGCGTTTTGTATCGTTACTATAGTGAAGAAATAAAAATAATAAATATTTACTTCCTAAAGTGGGAATCGAACTCAGAACTGTTGCGCTTAGAATTAGTTAGAATTATTATGTTTCACTTTCAAGAATCTATTTCATATATTATTTTTATCATATGGGAAATTGAATCCGAATCGAATCGAATCTTTATACTGAAAAGAAAAATTAAATTAAATATATTACGCATTTCTAATTAATTTCAAATAATTTTTTGTCCAAATATTTCATGAAACAAACAGTCAACTTTGCTCCCTTAAATAAGTCATCTTTACCGTTGTCATGGCAACGTCTAACAATACGAACGACATTACGCAGAGGCTATTGTATTTCATCTTCCGTTTTAAATGAAGGCTGAAGGGTTAATAAAGTGCCGAGTGCTTATATTTCGGTGACTGTCAAATTGTAATACTTTGTCAAAATATATTTGTAATTGAGTAAATAATTTAATACTTTTGTTTGTGAGAAATAATTAATATATATATATTTTAACGTTCATGCATTATACTGTATATAGCAAGGTAGGTAGAGGGAACCTATTTTTACTCCCTCCCTCCCTTGTATGTGCCACATTCTGACCAATTTTCGAGACGTTGAGTATTGAGTGGCGAAACTCAACGTTGCAGTTCCTCTTATTATAAAAGCTTGGAATTATAAATAATGCATTGTCCCAATCGGGAATCGAACTCACAATGATATCGCTTATAGTTCAGTGTTCCATTACGTCACCATAGCCTAAAATCAGTCCGAAGAACTTTCAGTCTACTTTTTTTATAAAACGTATAAAAAGTCCAATCGCTCTGACCTCTAAGCAGTAGTGGTGCAGGGACACAAGGATGTGACTGTAACCGCGACTGCTTTGGGTTCGATTCCCACTCAAAGGAATGAAATACTCGAGGTAAAAAGGTCATTCAACACGCAACGCCTTAAAAATTCGACAGAAAATGGGGAGTGTTATAGCACTAAACTTCATCTACCTACTCGGTTACACGAATATAGCGTGAAAAGAATGTTTAATTTTTTTTTAAGTCAATCCATTTGGCTAAATAATTTTAGGGTAAAACTCGCCTCATGGCAACATTACTCAAACGTACATTATACGTATTTGCATTATTAATTCTAACAATTTTCATTCCTCTCGCGAGAGTAACTCGAGACATTAGGCTTCCAGTTATTTACGATTTCGAGTATAAATTAGAAGAAATTTATCCAAATGGATCGTTCCTAAAAAAAATTCAGCCGATTCTAATGAAAAATTGGTTTGATTGTTCTTTTATTATATTTTATTTTAGGGTATGTATATAATATGTTTTTCTTTATTAATGATGTTATCGTCACATCTCACATTACAAGGTGTTGATAGAAGTTATTGGGAATTGAACCCATTGAAATTTGAGTTGAGCTCATTGGGGCGCAGTGAGGTTAGATTCCCACTCTGGGGAAAATATTAATTAATTGCGGATTTGGTAAGACGACATGTGGAGTTAAATATATATCTGTTTTGATTATTTCTATACACAGTAGCGACAGATTTTAAGTGGCGGCGGGGCAGTTGAGAATAGCATCAAAACAAAAGAAAACAAGGCAAAATCATTTTGTAACCTTTACTTTTAATTCTATGAGAGGGTAGACAGAGAGAACGAAGCGCCAAATATATATATAATCTCTGCATACCTCATTCGCCTCATCCACTGTCATCCTCTCCGAACATGACCTCCGGGCATGCTAAAGTTATGAGGGCTACCTTGCACCAATAGCGTGGATACTCTATCCGCGCCATTTTGTATATCTCTTTATTGCGGATCCACACATGTGACAACATTTAACACGGAACTTAACGCAGCGTCGTTAAAAGTTCGATCCCTAATTTGGAAAAAAATAGATTTTTCTGAAATTGAAGATGGAACCTACCACGTACACATTTAGAGAAAAAAGCCTACTACTTAGCCTACCTTAATGATCTTCTTCTTTAATATTTTATCGTATCGTAAGTTAAATTAAGTTTAATCACGTAATTTAATAAATTCTATAAAGAAATAAGGAAAATAGTTAGATGTTCTTAATAAAGAAATACAATATTGTTGATGGAATGAATACGGTTACGAATTCCATCTACAATATTGATAGATAACGAATTATTCGAGGGGCTGCAAATTTAGATTACTTAGATACTCTTGTTGATTTGATGCAACAATGACGTATTTGCAATTTTTAAAATATTACAATAAAATTTTGTTGCAATCAACCATTTATTGTCTTTCCGCATTTCTTGATATGCTTAACTTTGTTTAGCGTCACGCTGAATCCCGCACACAGCAGGGTAAGCAGAGAGAACCCAGTGCTAAGACACTCCTTTCCCTATTTTCCGCCAAATTCTGGAGGCATTAGTGGGAAAACTCACAACCTGACGCGTTTACATTTACATTTTGTGCTACGACTGGCCTCATATATTTAACTTGTTTTTGCAATGCAATCATGTGACGGTCGCACTAATAAAGCGATATGTCTTCTCTTTTTTTATTACATATCTTCTTTTTTAAAAATATACTTTAAACTTAATTAAATTACATAATCTTCGGAATATTTCGTTGAATCAGGTGCATTGGCACTGAGCCGCTGTGGTTGAGATATTATTAAAACGTTGACATTCTTCTTAGTATTTTTAAGGTACACCCCCACCCCACCCTCCCGGTGGCCTCAAGAATATTTTAGATGTTTTGTCTAAAACCAAATGTCAAAACTAGTATAGTTAAAACAAAACCACTTAAGTAATTGGAACAAAAAGCAGACTTCATATGTAGTAAATGTGTTTTAACTTGGCCGAGAACGTATTCTCGGCCAAGTTAAAACATATTTACTAAACCATTGAAACATGAGGTCTAATAGGCCTAAGCCACCGTATACAGCAGAGTAGACAGGGGGAAACGCTCCTTACTTCTTACCGATTTTTTTACTCTCGTAAAGTAAAAAATCATCCCAAGTGGGAATCGATCATCAAACAAACAATGAAGAAAGCAAAAGCAGCACAATTTGAATCTTTCAATTCGAACTAGTAGTTCGTAATAAATCTTACTACAAACCTGAGTTTAACCAAGCAACTCTTCATGTTTATAGTATACATTTAACAAGCGTATAAAAAAATCTTTCAGAATTCTTTTTTTTTTGAACTTTTTTAATAAAATCTCTTTTAAAATTGTATATCTGCCGCTGACGTCCTAATTCGTTTACAGGAGCAATATTTTTGCAACTTTCGGTTGATTTAATTAAAACTTAGTTTGATCAGTGACCACGTAATTGCTTAGAAAATATTCCAAAACCTTATTATTTTTAGATGAGAAGAAAATCAATTTTAATTAAGACATTAAAGGTAAATCAGAGTAAAATTCAGGTGAATATAATGTGTACATGAGACTCTACACTCGACGGTTGTGGGTTCGATTCCCACTGGGGAATTAATATAATAGAAATGAAAATATTAAATTATTATAATTATTAAATTAATATTTTCATTTCTTTGCTCTGATAATAAAGAGAACAGTTTAATTTTGCCATTCACCAACGCAATGCCTCAAAAACTGGGAGAAAAAAATATAATATAATAGGATGGTCTTAAATACGTTTAGAATATAATAAGTAGATAATGTTCGTATCTTATAAAATCACGTGATTCGACTCAACTCACTCGTTTATTTCAAAACGCAAATTCCAAATTTCAGAGTTCTACGCCGGTGAATATTTCATTCCCCTGTGTTAAAATGGAACCTACAACCATCGCCTTTACAATATCACACTCTAACTACACCACGGCGTCCACAATAAATAATTTTACCTAAAAACCAATTTTACTGGGAATAACATTTATCATTGCCAGATTTGGCATTTGGTTTTATTTTTAAATAATCGACTCACATCCGGTAGGTTGGATACAATCCAACATGGCCGCCGGATACTGTTGCCACTATCTATTTAGTTAGTCCGAGTGGAAAAAATGTTTACCGCTAGTTTAATTATTTAGGGATTAGTTAGTTTTGGCATTCTCTCTATTTGTGGTAAATATTGTATATTTGAAACTTATTATCGACTAACGACCCTCGCGTGGTTTAGCCCGCCTGAATTATATGAATATTTATTTAATTTTATTTGAATGTATTTGGTTGATTATTATGTTAGTAAGGTTATAGAAAATCATTCACTTAATAAATTGTAATTAGAATATTTTATTTGTCATCTTATAAAGAATAAATTTGAGGCTTGGGAGGGATCGCAGGATGCTCTTGGCATGTTCTGTAATTTGGACAATTTTTTTTGCAAGCTTTTGATAGCGTGCAGAACACAACATTGGTCATGAAGGTACACCACTGCGGCATAAAAGACGTGCACTCAATCTTCTGACCTTTTATTTAGCTAACAAAGTTCTGAGGTTTGATGTGAATGGCAAGAAATCTTCTGGATAATCAGCATAGGGGTACCACAGGGGTCTATTCCTTGTCCTTTCTCTTTTTAACATATCTAGTTGAAGGGTACCATGAAATGGTATTGTTTGCTGATGACATTTCATTGATTTTTAAAATGAAAAGACGATAATCGACGACGACAAATCCTTTATGACGATGGAAACAATGCCCTCTTAAAGTAGTACATTGGTTCAGTGTTAATAACTTACTATTGAATAATAAAAAACTAAATGTAATTGTCATTTTTATTCTCATCTCTGGGCTGGTCCACCCCAGTATCAGATTGAACCATCTGATCGCATACAACGTAGACCCGTTCGAATTGTTAGGGACCCAATAATCTGCGCAGGGTTTGACACATTGGCTTTGCGTAGCGATGTCTCCTCGCTGTGCGTTCTCTACCGCATTTATCATGGGGAGTGTTCTGGAGAACTGTTTGACCTGTTACCTGCCGCCGAATTTTCTAACTGCGCAATACGTCACAAACTCAAGTATTTAATTTTATTTACATGTAATTTTATTTACAAATAGATATTAAGTCACTAATAGAATTGAAAGTTAAACGTACCGTGCCTGTAGAAAAGTGAATTATTAAGAAACTTAGAAAAAATCCCCTAAACTAGACTCGAACCTGCGGCTCCAAAATTTTTATACGTTAAATATATCTAAGACCTCCTCCAAATAACATTTAAACTAACATCAACACCATATATATTTTTAAATATAACTTATTCTATTTTCCATTCAAAATATTAGGTAAAATACAATTATTATCGTACACTTCTATTCAATTCCACCAAACGCAATACATCATCTCAGCTTGTCACAACAATAACTGCCGTAAATCTGCAGCAAAGCTTTAACTGAAAATTTCGGTCAGAAAACGTCCGCGAATTAGTTCGTCCATGAGAATTTAAGATTTATTATTTTAAAAGCACCAGCGCCGGTGGAAATCGCCACCTCATAATGTTACCTTTCGCTCGGATGGTATAGTTTGTGATTTATTTTTTGTGTGATTTTTCATTTCTTTATTATTTTTGGTTTGAAAAATTTGATGAAAAATTTTCATTCGTCATTATTCTCAACGAAATTATTATAGTTTATTATAGTTGATGACAAAATATGTTGCATGTACATTCAATTTGTCTTAGGAAAATACTTTTCTATGTAATATATTCTACTTTGGCGCTGTCGAATTCCACCAAATTTTCATGGCTGGGAAATGAAAAAAAAATCCTCAACTGGGAATTGACTCCACCGTCTTGTTTACAGTCTGGCTGTGCCACTCAGCTTTTGAGACGTTGTGCGTTTTTCGTGATTTCAATTTTTGCAGAATTCAACGCCGCGCTTTGTCTTGTTACGTTAAGAAAATACATACTTTATAATATTACCTTAAAACTACAAATATTGTAAGTTTGAATTACCGTGGAGGCAATTTTTAAATATTCGCAGTAGAAGACAGGAGGTTAACTCAAGTATGTGATACAAAGTAGTTTTATCAAAATTTTCCATTTCACAAAATTTTCAATTTGAGCTACTCCGGTTTTCGCTGAAATCTAACAATTCCTCTAGCACTTATAAATCCACTTATTCAAATACAAGCCATAAATCTTTCTTTGGCATAGATTCAGTGCAGAGGTTATACAAAAGGACGAACGCCGACAGACAAAAGTCTGATACGAAATTTACTTTTAAAATTTATTTTAGTATGATATGTATAACAAGTGCTTTTGAAAAACGTTGCAATTTCAATAAAGTGACACCTAAAACTTTTAGCGTGTTTGTTATACGAGTATAAAGGATAAATTTACGCACTGCTTGTATGAAACGCAGCGTTTTATACATTTTTTTTTGTATCCTGCATATAGCAAAGTAAACAGAGTGGACCTAGTAATTAGATATTATGATCAGATTAATAAGTAAAGAGTGACCAAGTTAAAATGTTAAAAAATGGAGAATGAATTATTTTAACAGTAGAACCTCCCGCATCACTTCCTAAATCTAAGCAAAAGGTTAATAAAATCTAACCTAGACAGTACAGTGATGAGCAAACCTAAAAAAGCAAATCCTTAACATTAAATCCACTGTGGCAGTTTTCCAATAATAGCATAACACTCGCCCAATAAAAATGGAGTGTTTAATAAAAATGGAAAATGGAGTGTCTTAACTCTAAACCAGGTTGGCTGGCAGGCTATAAGCTGGGAGAACCCTGCTTATTCCCTAAATAAAATTTAATCTAGACCATTTTGAGATACAAAAAATTTATAAAACTATTATAGACTTAATTATCAAAACAATGCAGCGTTTTCCAATAAAACTGAAATAACCTTCAGCTTACTACGTCGAATGTACTTTCTCACTTCTTTCTCGAAATGAAGAATGGACGGTCTTAATGCTAGATTCTTCCTCGTTAGGCCCTTAAATAAATATGAATTAAGCATAAATAATCTAGTTTTTAAAGTCTAAATAAACCTTAATATCAAAAAAAAAACGCAGCGTTTTCCCCCATTGCGTGTTTCCCAATAACAAGCTGTCGGTATCGCATAACTGTTCATCAGTCAACACGTCGCGCGGAGTTACCCGCCCGCCGCGCTGTGTGAATTAGCCTAATTAAAAACGCAAATGATAGACTTTCAAATTTTAAGTGACGTTCTATGGGATGAGTGTTTGGATATTTTGGAGAAAATTTTGTGTGAAATATTATGGCGGGGAATCGATATTTGTTAAGTAGGTAAGATAAGTAAGACAGCTTATTTAATGCTGTTTGCCTTATAGCAAAGTTTGGCAACGCGCGGCGTTGAGTTCTGCCACTCAACACGCAATGCCTCTAGAATTCGGCAGAAAGTGGGGAACGGAGACTAAAATCCCTCTGCCTACCCTGCTGTGTGCGTGCGATACACCGTGAAGCGGGCAGGCAGAGGGATCTTAGTGTTGAGACACTCCGTCCACAATGCGCCGCCCTATGTACCACATTTTTTTTGTCTTTGTCTAAAAGAGAAAAAAAGTTATATTAAGATAAATAACGATGGGCTCTTATAGTTATGCTTAAGATATTCCCACTTTTCCGATCTGTTTGGATTCAACACAATGCAGGTAAAATGGGCAATACTTTGCGAAATATTTGCATGGTGGCGCTTGGTTAATTTTATTATGTATAATTAATGTATATAGTATACGTATATATATTTTTTTTCAGCTTCACGCTATATCCCGCACACAGCAGGGTAGTCAGAGGGAACCTAGTGTTAAGACACTCCGTTCCCCACTTTCTGCCGAATTCTGGAGGCTTTGCGTGATGAGTGGCAGGACTCAACGCCGCGCTTAACCTCGACACCAGAGCGAAGAAATGGAAATATAAATTTAATTAAATATCCTCCTCGAGCGGGGATCGAACCCACAACCAGTCGGTTTTACAGTCATACTTCGTGCCGCTGCGCCACGACTGGCCTCTATATATTATTCATAGTAAATAGTATTTTATATATATTCCTCTGGTATATTATTCATAGTAAATTAAAATGAGACCGTCGTTCTGCAGCGGCACAGCCTCTATAAGTACGATTATCGGTCCAATTGTTCACCCCCGTGTTGATGGAAAAAAATATTTGCATTCTGCAATTTTGCATTCTTTCTGCGGCGTTGAGTGACTCTACACGTAACGTCACTATTGGAGAGCTCCGTGTCTAACACTAAGCTCTCTCTGCTTACCCTGCTATATACGAAAGACTAAGCAAAGAGTTAACAAAATCTAACCTAGATAAAACAGTGATAAGTAAACCTAAAAAAACTTTTAAAAAACTTGCTTACTCTGCTATATACGAAATACAGCGTTAAGCTATTAAAAAATAAATTAACATTAGTTAAAACATAAAAAAAAGAAATAAAGGAATAGTTACGATAAGATATACCTACAATGTCGTTTATATTCTTTATTGCACTTAATACCATGCCTTTATTTTTATATAAAACTAAAGATCAGACTCATTTGTTTCTGTTTCTTTAAGAAATTTCAGAAACAAATGAAAAACAAAACAAATAATATATCTTGAAACGATATAAATTCTACATTAATTACTTACATTTCTTAAAAATACAAAGAAACCACGTAATTTATCTTACTAAAGCATCTCCTCGATACTTATACAATATTCACAGTAGGTATACTCGCATATATAGTATAGTATAGTCGTACTAGCGTATACACTGTGCACGGTGAAGGCGTTACGGGACGTCCAACTGATTTATTGCTAGCCTCGCCCCCCGGGTGCGCTCGCTGGTACATCGTTCATTTTAAATTCATCTCCTTCCGAAATACCGCCTCGGAGAGATTAGAAACTACGCTGATGGAAATAACATTTTTATATATTAGACTTTATTTGTAGTTGTAGTTTCGAGGGTTTTGTTAGTATTTTGTTTATTGTGTTTTGTTATTAGAATATTATGGATGAAATTTGCTGTATTATGTATGAAATCTGTCGCGTAATCAAATCTATAGAGTACTTCCTGCGAAAAATTATAGTTATTTTATAGTAAAAAAATATTGCTAACTTATATTTATAGTTCATTTCATACAAACTAAAATTGGTCAACTTCTTCAAGTTCTACTTCCACTTGACCTACGATTCTGAAATTGGTATAGAAGCCTCGATGGGCAGTCCGACTCGCACTTAACCGGTTATTTTAAATAAATTAAAATATTCCATTTATATTAGGCCAGTCGTGGCGGGGCGACACGAGGTGTGAATGTAAAATCAACTGGTTGTGGGTTCGATCCTCATTCGAAGAGATGAAATATTTACATAAATTTATACTTCCATTTCTTCGCTCTGGTGTCGAGGTTAAGCGCGGCGTTGAGCTCTGCCACTCAACACGCAATGCCTCCAGAATTCGGCAGAAAGTGGGGAACGGAGTGTCATAACACTAGGTTCCCTCTGCCTACCCTGCTGTGTGCGGGATACAGCGTGAAGCTAATAAAAATATTCCCAAAACTAACGAAGTCACGACCCATGAATAGATGTATTAACTAATAATACTTGTAACCACTGGACTGTATGATAATTTGCTTATAATAATAACATTTAACTCGAACTCGGGTCCCACTAGCTAATACAAGATAGTAAATCTTCCGTACAACGACGCAGGTAAATTATTTTCGTATGGGTTAGGCAAACAGTTATGGGCAATTTCGTGTAATGACCATTATGGACGTACAGTTGTGTGAATAAGTGTTATATTAATTGATTTATATTTTATTAGGTGTTGATAGGGAAAATTAGTGATTTCCTTATCGATTCTTCAAATTGTGGCAAACAAGGAATTATTAAGAACGTATGGCTTAAAGGCTAGAACGCTTTGGCTGTTTTTATGTGCGTGCGTATTTTTTGGAATTTTGAAATACAAAAATTTTGGAATAACACTTTAAACTAAAATAGCGCAATAAAATAAATAATTAACAATATTTTAAATAAATAATCTTAAAATATTTAATAAATATCATTTTGTGTGGCTTACAAATTATAAATTTATATATTTTTTTGGAAATGTATAAATTTTGTAAAAATCTCCTTATAGAGACGATAAAAATGTACAAATATATAACGAGCGTAAAAGAATTTCGACGTTACTAAATAGGAAAGTATGGTATAGTTATCAGAGTGCTAGGACGGTCTTTTAGTGATACGGATTCGAGTCCTGCTACATTGAGGCTAACCACGGCTTTAAGTTCTGCCACTCAGCACTCAATGAGTCCAGAATTCAGCGGTAAATGAGGAGCTGAGTGACATCACTCTATGCTCCCTCTACCTACCCCGCCACATGCGGGTTACAGCGTAAAGCTGAAAAAGAAATGCCTTAATAATATAAAAGCAAAAGCACTTCCCCACCCGCCTGTACCGCCATGACTACCCTAGATCACTATAATCATTGGCATGACATAATAATCCGTTCGTTAATAGAGCGTGCTGGGGAGCCATTACGGACGATGTCTGATTATTTTTAGTGCACAAGCGTCACGGCCACCAAATTATTTGAATTTGTATACAATGACACACCTTCAATTTTAATGGGTACCTTAATAAAAGAGACTTAAGTATTGGTTATCCTATTTAGAGCTAGCGTGGAGTGGTGGAGCTGTGTTTGGTTATAAACACGACGGTTGTAGCTTCGATTCTTACTTAAGGGAATGAGTTATTATCATTTTCTCTCTCTGGTAAAAGGACAGAGCGCGGCTATTCACATTTTACCCTTCTGAATGCTGGGTACAGTGTGAAAGTACAAAAATATATAAGGAAATTTTAATGCACTTGTATTGTTAGAAATTAATATTATTCGAATGTACATATGAGAACCGAGTTTAATTTAAAAATATTTTTTAATATCAGAAATTTGAAACAATTCCGAATTTAGACAGCTACAAATCGAGTCAATTTAAATTATTACTAATTTCATGTAGCTATATATCTAAATTATAACATGCGTTGCCTCAATTCAAAATATTTGTAACTCGTTATTGCAGAAGTTCCTTAAAATTATATTTTAAAAGTAATTTTACGTATGAGGCAGTTTGTGATGCAGTGGCCGAGCGGTTGTCAACGTGACGATTGTGGGTTCGATTCCTATTCGAGAGAATGAGTTATTTTCCTTTCTCTGCTCTGGCAATAAAACGAAGTATAGCATTGAGCTCCGCCACTTCACCCGCGATGTATGAAAATTATTCGAAACAGATATCCTAAACACTAGGTTTCCTTTGCATACTGCCTGCTGTAGAAAGAATACAGCGAAGTTAAAATAGTGGTGGGGAACAGATCGTTTAACAAGAGGTTCCCTCTGCATACTAAAAAAACATACAAAATCAACCAAAATGGTAGTCTAGTCGTAGATAAGTTTAAGTAAAATGTTCAACAATGAAGACACTAACATATTTCCAAGTAGGATAGTTAAGCAACTCGGTTGTGCTTCGCTACTATGACACTACACCCTTATGCTTTACAATGGCGGCCAAAATTATTGAAACACTATAATATAAGGGCAGTCATATTAAAATATTGCATGTAGCTGTAAACGCGACAGGTTGTGGGATCGAGGCAAAACGCGGCGTGGAGTTTCGCCACTCAACACGTAATACTCTCAGAATCCGTCGGAAGCATCTAAATGGAAACGGAGTATCTTAGCACTAAGTTTTTAGGTTCCCTCTGCCTACTGTGAAGCTAAAGAAATATTTATTATAGTTTCCTGTAAAGTAAGGCCAAGGCTTGAACAATACAGAAAAACACATATGCATACCTAAACGCGAATGTTGTTCGATTACCACTCGAGCAAAAGTATTACTTTAATTACTTCGCTCTGTTAACAAGACAAAGTGCGGTGTTGAGTTCCGTCACTCAGCGCAACTATAGACAATTACGATTCCATCACTATGTACAAGAAATAACTTCCTGGTGGTGCAAATTTCATAATCAGCTTCTCGTTGTATCCCGCATATAGCAGGGTATGCAGAGGGAGTCTAGTGTTGAGACACTCCGTTTTTAGAGGCATTGCGTATTGAGTGGCGGAGCTGAACGCCGGACTTTCACCTTGGCGCCGACAGCCTCAATTATTATGTCTCACTAAAAATTAAAGACATAGGTACATATATTACATATACAGCTGTATAATTTTAATAGTGAAACATTTTATGGCAACCTATTAAACAAATTTATTTATATAATAACACTACATCCAAATGGGCTCTAACACTTTGGTCTTAGAGCATTGATGATATCATCTTTTTCTAATTAGGTTACAAGTGGCGGTACTGAGGTCGATTTAGAATGCATATATTTTTATTTTATTATGACCGAGAGTAGTAGATGTTTGACTAAATAATTTAGTATTGAAGTTTAAAAAATATTTCGAATTTTCAACCTATGAACTTGATATAATTATATAGACATTTTTTGACATTCTTAAACTGTTATTCCACACATAAGAAAGAAAAATATTTATTTAGAAAACGTATAAAAATTTGAACGTTGCGAGACTCGTACCCGCGCCTCCTGAAAACCGATCAGGCGCTCTGACCACTAAGCCATACGTCCTCATCAAGCTACGTCGAAACTTTTATACGCTTGTTACAACTTATTTATGTTGTTTGCTAACAATACAGATGCTTCTCTGTAGGGAGATTCTTACAAATTTCCGCCGCCCAAATATTATTATTATTACTAAGAATTATCGTCTGGCAAGAGAGACTACTATTTATTAAATATATTTTAATATTTTTAAAGTGTTATTTCACACTTAGAAAAGAAAAATACTTATTTAGAAAACGTATTAAAAGTTGAACTGGCGCCTCCTAAGTGTAGCGTTTCCAGGATGCGCGGTTCGAGTCCTGCTACGTTAAAATTTAGATTAGCGTAATTTATCAATCAAACTTTCCAACTTTGTAATACTAATATAGAAGTATAATAAAGAAGCTTCATGTTGTATCAAGCACAAATCAGTATAAGCAGAGGGTACCTGGTAATCTAGTATTGAGACACTCCCCACCTCATTAAGAGACTTCCTAACTACTTCCTAATAAATATTTTATTTTCTCAAGTCGGAATCAAACCCACAACCTGTCGCTCTTACAGTCACACGCCTCCGCACTACGACTTGCCTCACATAGTAATTATATTAATGATTTTCCACGTTTCATGTCCTCAAGTGTACTAAAGTAGCGGTTAATATGTGAAGTTGGTAACTACGGCTGTGAGCAGTGGCCGGATGATCGCTCCACTCGATCAAAGGGAACATTCCTATTATATAGTTATATCAGTAGTCAGTACTCGTGACTGGCGCGTCTTTGTTAAGTTATTTCTTAAATTTAACCATTTCTCTATATTCATATTTTAAAGTTCTTCGTACCTCAAAAAGTAGAAAGGAGAGATCAAATCATTAAAATATTTTTATAGCTATTAAGAGATATTATTGAGGAAGAGGTGAGGCAAGGTAAGTCAGCTTCTCGCTTTATCCCGTACACAGCAGAGTAAGCAAAGGGAACCTAGTGTTAAGACACTTTGTTCCTTATTTTCCGCCGAAGTGCCGAAGTCTGGAGATATTGTGTGTTAAGTGGCGGAACTCAACGCCGCGCTGTGCCTCGACACCAGAGCGAAGAAATGAAAATATAAATGTAAATATATATTTCATTTCCCCAAGTGGGGATCGCACCCACAACCAGTCGATTTTGCAATCACACTTTGTGCTGTGATAGGTGTGATAGGTAAGTAAGTAGGATAACTGTGGGTTCGATTTTCTCTCTAGTAGGAAAATAAGAGAGAGAGAGAGAGAGAGAGTCTCGTATGCTCTATAAGAATAAAAAGAGTCAGCTTCACGCTGTATCCCACACAGCAAGGTAGGTAGAGGGAACCTAGTGACGTGGTAATGCGTGCTATGTGACGGAACTCAATGTCGCGCTCTGCCTCGGCAGAAATGAAAATATAAATTTAAATAAATATTTCATCTCCTCGAGTGGGGATCGAACCCACAACCAGTCGATACAGTCACACTTTGTGCCGCTGCACCACGACTGCCCTTGTAACTGATATCCCAAACACCTTTTAAAATATTATTTAATATTTAATGCCTTGGCTCGTGATGTGTCTAGTGGTTAGAACTCTTTATTGTTGTGATCGTGAAGAACCCAAAATCTTTTAGAGATTCAGAGGAAACAGTGTTAAGAATTCCATATTATGCCATTAGAAGGTATCGGTTTAATAAGACATTTGCCATCAGAAGTTGTTCTTGTGTCAGTTATTTAGATAACTGTAGACTCGACAATATAACATTGTCATAACTCGCAGCTCGTCCGAAGGTAAGCCAAGAGTGCGTCCTATCTTCCCCTCCACTGTAACTGCGAACTAGTTATAATAAGAGGAAGAAAGAGTACGGGCCCCTCCCCGCCCTACACCGTGAGTTCCGACCAGACCGTGGCTTTACAGTCATCGTTGAACCCTCCGGGACGTTTGTGTGTGATCTTTCCGAAGGTACTTGTTACGCTTGTTTATATTAAGATTGTATTAGAATAGAGATTCGTGATGTTGATTGATTTGTGAGATCAATATAAGTCGTTGGAACGAACGCACTACCGCTAGGCGGCCGATATGTTAAATAAACGCACGGCACACACCTCACAGTCGTGTCTCGAACCGTAGGCGGACACTACTACATACACCAGAGTTCCAGGACTTAAAATAGCACCACACACCCGTACGAGACAGGCGGACACTACTACATACACCGGAGCTGGGACATAAAGCACCACACACCTACTACTCGTATACCAAGTCATAGACGTGGTATATAATATATCAATGACCAACGCCATACAAGCATAGCTTACGTATCGCGAGCATACTGCGAGACGGCATCAGCCACGACATAGTTAATGTCGCTATAACAGTTCGCATAAGCCCATCACGTCAGCCTTCGCGACGTCAAGCAACATTCAATATTATAATATGGATCAAAGATCCACAATATGTGTCGCTCCTACACATATATTTCCTTTATAAGAAATTCGATCCTAAAAGATCGTGCCTTGATAGACTTCAAATTATCACATTATATTTATTATACATTTGGTACGAGTCTTTATGTGCATCATATTCATTTGTACCGTAGTACTTAATAGTTCGACTCGACCGCTGCCTTCCGAGCATCACCACCACCTATATATACGGAACGACGGTCGCGACACTCGGGACGACAATACACGAACTCGTCTCGATTAATATTTTATTAAAAATATATAGTTTGTATTATCCATAATTAACTATGTTATTGATGTGTATTGCCATGCATATTTTATTTTATTTATTTATTTATTTTTAACTTATACCATAGGTACATACTGTTACACCCTCTCTCTATAATAATCATAATTATAATTGTACTTTATGTGTTTCTGTAATAAAAATAAAAATAAAAATATTTACATACATTTCACACAAATTTGAACTCATGTCCAACATGTAAATAGACTAGATATCCCTATTGAATATAACAAGTAGTTATATAAATAATTAGAATGAATACTGTAATCGGGTCGCGTTAAACCAGGCCGATCGCGAGGACGAGAATTAGGACGGCTAGACGCGCATTTGAGCAACAGCTACTCTGACTATGTTGTGTGGATATGATGTTTTCGATTTTTTTTTTCACGCCACATTTCAGGGTAACTTACCCTAGAGGGTTCCTGGGAATCTAGAATTAAAATACTCCGTTCCTATTAAGACATTTCTGTACCCCAGAGTCTGCCGAGGCATTGCGTGTTAAGTGGCGGAACTCAACGCACTTCGCGTCGCATCAGAGAGAGGAAATGAAAATATTAAATATTTCATTTTCCTCGAGTAAGCATCGAACCTACAACCTGTCGCGATGCAGTAGCACACTTTTACTCCTGCCCACGACTAATGTCTTAATATTTTCAATGTTATAAGTTATTAGTTATTAGCAAATACACACGGCGCGTTGCGCGGCGTTCAGTTCCGCCACTAAACTCAATTTTTGGTTTAGGTCAAGACCCGCTTCTCTTGTATATGTCAATTTTTGCAGTAGTCAATCCTCCAATTTCTACAATGTCATTTAACGAAATACCTGCTAATGAATAATTAAATATTTTTTCACCGATTTATTCAGTACCCTTGCGAATACGAAGTGAGATGCCAATATGTAAATATTTTTTGCAATTAAAACTTGGTGAATTACAAGAGCTACATTTTAAATCAGCTTCGCGCTGTATCTCGCGTACAGGTAGCCAGGGAGAAACTTGTATTAAGACATGCGTGTTGAGTGGCGGAACTCTACGCCGGGTTTTTGCCGGCTTTATAATTAAATTCCGCAAATGGGGATCCAAACACACACACAGCACAACACATCACCGCCGCGTTACAATTACATCCTTGTGCCCCTGCTCCACTACGGCATAATAAGGTATAGAAATATTTATTAATATATTATAACATCAATTTTGGCTGTCGTGGTGCATGGTATATCTATACTGAGTATCAAAATGAATGGTTGTAGAACTGTTATAGATAAACAGTTTAAACGTAAAATTGGATGTAAATATATTTTTTTCACGCCTCACGCTGTATCCTGCACATAATAGGGTAGTCAGACACGTACCTCGGACAAATCTCGGATCCTAGTGTTAACACACTCCAATCTCATTAAGATATTTCCGTCGACATTGCCTGTTGAGTGGCAAAATTCAACATCGCGCTTTGCTTTGTTACCGGAATGAGGAAATCAAAATAGTAAATTATTTAATTCCCCCATGAATGTATCTTTCTATATATGTATATACGAGTATATTTTGCATTGCGTTTAGATCTGTAAAATTTTCAACTTTCCTCATATTTATAGATACATATATTGATGAGAACAAACTTCAATTAGAGAGAATATATTTTATTTTCTGTATTTATGTGCATCACAAAGTGTAGAAATGAAAATAAATCTATAGAATCGTTTTCATTTCTCATCAAGTTCAAGTCTCAATTTTGGGCGATGAAACAAAGAACAGAGTGTTTTGACACCATACTCTCACTGCCTCCCCTAAGTACACAGAGTTCAGAAGCAAAAAAATAACATTTAACGCGGTGGAAACGGAGTGATGTTGAGACAATCACAAAAGTCGAACTCCTATTCATACTTGAATTATTCTCAATAAGTTATCTCTGCCTTCTCTGTTACATACATGAAAACCCGTGAAAATACAAAAAAATCAAAATCAAAAATCCGCTTTTTTCCCCCGTTATTTGCTCATTCATTAAAAAATTACCATAAAAAGCGTATTTATCGGGGCGTATCCATACATTTCTTACAGCGCAACCGTACGATCGCCATATTGAACGATTAAGCAAATTTACATGTCAATGTGCATTAAAACGAATTTATTCGAGTTGCCTGCAGACTCGTTGATAAAGCTACACTTTAATGAGGATATAAAAACTACTGTAGAAGTACTATACTTCTACATATGTAGAAGTGAAGTAGTATAGAAGTAAAGAAGTTAGTAGAAATTTGATATGTGTGTATGTTGTATTAAAGTTTTTTTTTTTGTATAATTTTGTTTAATAGAAGAAGAGAAGAAGAAGAAGCTACTAGAAGCTACCCTGTCTCATTTTTGTCGCATACGCAAGTTTGATTGTATGTAACTTTTTTATTTGTTAATTTATGCCGGTGAAACTTTTGGACTTTTACTAAATTTATACATTTATATAATGTAAGATATATTTAATTTTATAGCAAAAATAAAAAAAAATAGCCTCACACTGTATCCCGCACACAGCAGAGTAGGCAGAGGGAACCTAGTATTGAGACACTCCGTTCCCCACTCTCCGCCAAATTCGGGATGCATTGCCTGCTGAGTAGCGGAACTCAACGTCACGCTCTGCCTCTACACCAGAGCGAAGAAATGAAAATATAAATGTAAATAAATATTTCACTTCCTCGAGTGGGAATCGAACCCACAACCAGTCGATTTTAAAGATTAAACTGTCGCTTGAACTGCCGCTGGGCATTTTTGTCTCGTCATTATTATTTAATTATTTGAAGGTATAGTTTGATATTCTCTCATTGCAATGTGGCGATGCAGAGGTGAAGGAGCGACGCGGGGGTGCAAAAACAATAGAACGTCCGCTTAGTAGTCAATGCCCAAGTTTGCTACATTCTAGAACCATATATTGACGATGAACATTTCCTTCTAAGCTCCAAATCATACAAGTATTGTAAATGGGTAGGTTAGGTAGAGGGAACCTGGGAACCTAGTGTTAAGCACTCCGTTAGCATTTCCCGAACTCTGGACGCATTGCGTGTTTATTAAGGTCAATGTTAATCATTCACGTCAATGAAACGGTCAAATTATAAATGCATCTGTGAAGTGAAAGAATATATGCAAAAAAAATTGTCTGTAATAAATGTCTGAATGAGATAAGATGAATAATTTTATAAGAATTTCATTCAGTAAGTTATTACGATTATATTACGAAACCAATATAAAATATTTGATTATTAGTGTGTGTAGAGGCCAGTCACGGCGCAGGGGCACAAAGTGTGATTATAAACGCGACTGGTTGTAAGTTCGATGCCCACCCGAGGAAATTATATATTTATTTAAATTCATATTTCCATTTTCTTTGCTCTGGTGTCCAGTAAAGCGCGGCGTTGAGTTCTGCCACTCAACACGCACTGCTTCCAATGGTCAGCGCAAAGTAAGGAATGGACTGTTTTAACATTAGGTTACTTCTGCCTACCCTGATGTGTGTGGGATACAGCGTGAAGCTGATTTATTAGTTTTTTTTTATTTACTGTGTGTTTTTTTTTGTTTTCCCATCCTTTAAAGTGTTGACAACCCGTTCGTTAACACTTTTACTTTTGTCCATTAACAAAGAGACGCGGGTTCGAATCCCGTTGCTCTTATAGCTTTCCAAAAATTTTGATGAGTTTGCCGCAAAGAGGCAAGTCTCTACACGAAAAATATTAATACTCAATTACAAATAGAAGAAGAAATATGCTAATATTATACATATACTTTACGTAATATGTAAATTATTTTTATAAATTACACCAGCTTCACGCTATATCCCGCTTACAGCAGGATAAGCAGAAGGATACTAGTGTTGAGACACTCCGTTCCACGCTTTCCGCCAAATTTTGGAGGCATTGAGTGTTGATTGTCAGAAATCGTTCGCTCGTTTCGCTCTGGTGTAGGCGTTGCCTGAAGAAATGAAAATATTTATCATACAACCAGTCGATTTTACAGTCATTACGGGAACGTAGTGGCTTAACACTACGTTCCCAGGTACACTTCGCCTACCCTGCCACATGCGGGATACAACGTGAAGTTAAAAAACAACAAAAAAAACGTAATTCTCTTATGTTCAACGCAATATACGAAATTACCGAGCCCCCCAAAGGGCGTCCGCGATTTCAAAGGAGTCAAGATATATGGACGTCGTAAAGTAATGAATGACTTCGCAGCGTAATAACTTGACTATGCGTATTTGCGAAACAGGATGTTTTGTATTTAAAATTGGCGTAGAAATTGAACATATTTTGTAGGGTAAATAGATTTTTTTAGGTCAATTTTTGTAATAAGGTATAAGAACTGACGTTAACCGCTAATGTATTATTATGAAACTTGGCAGTTATATATAGCTTAGGTGATAATATGGAGTCATCCAGCTTGTCTGATGCTGGAGTCAGGTTCTGAATGGTGAAGCTGTTTAGAGGTTAGCAGACAGTACTCGAATTGAGACTTACAGTTTATAGGTCCTAGCACATTCTGCTCAAATCCTAATAATCCATTGATTGATTATAGATTGTTTGCCAATAGCACTTCTTTTTTAACAAATAATTTAGTTACTTCTTGAGTAACTAAGTTAACTTTGACCATTGGAGTTTTTATTATATTTTTAAGTTTACCCTGTTTCATGGAAATAACAGAATGAACTTAGCGGACCTAATATTTAAGTATTACAAAAATAATTAAAAAAACACTAGGTTCACTCTTCCTACCCTGCTGTGTGCGAGATATAGCATGAACTGACCTAACGTTAAGACATTCCATATTCCACTTTCCACCTAACTTTCAAGACATTGCGTACTAAACGGCGGAACTGGACGCCGCGCTCTTACTACAACTAGAACTAGCACAAAATTCTTAAAAAAAAATCACAAATTATAACTACTTACAACCCATCAGCCCAAATAAGTATTGGTATCTCATTAACGCTACCACTAAATCCATCAACGGCGCACTAAACGCTGATTTATATCCAATGCCTGTCGTAAATCGATCGCGGCTTGTAATTGCCGTGCCGGAGCGTCGCTGTAACGCGAATTAGGCTAATTACTTACTGGCTACCGATAGATGGGGTTGAAGTTCTTAATTATTATTGGAGAATTCATTTGAGGTTCCGTTTTGATTGATTATGTTTTGGGATTTCAAAGTTTTTGATGTTGTTTGTATTTATTAAAACTTTTCTGGAGACCGTCATGGTACAGCCATAGAACGTCTGGCTGTAAAAATGGATGTTATGGGTTCGTTTTCCACTCAGAAAGGAGATTCCATAAAATTTTGGGAGCAATAAAGATATCCTCGAAATTCTTACAGGAACGTCATAAATGAGATTTTACACATTAAGTTCTAAGGCTACGCGATTAAAGTTGCGTGCTACTACTAGTTAAAGATTTATTTTCATTCATTTCGAACTTACCCAAAGACAGCAAGAACATTGTGATAAGACTCTGTTCTGCCCATTCTCCTTTACATTTTATGAGGTGTCTATTTAGTGTCGTCTGTTTGGTGTCAACTTTGCTCATATACCATGTTTAAATCATAATTTTAAATTACCCAAGTTGTCCTCACTACTGATCGTCAGACATTTCGATACTACCATCTGTCGTGGTGCAGTAGGACACCAGACTGTAAACACGATGATTGTAGGTTCGATTCCCACTATATGGAATTATGAATGAAGTTATTGTATTTAAATTATTTTCATTTTCCAGTTCCAGTAACCAAAGTGCGGCGTTGATTTCCACCACCCAACACGCAATGTCTAGAAAATTGGATGGCATTTGGAAAACGGAGTGTCTTAACACTAAATTATCTTTACCTAGAATGGCATGCGGAAATAAACTGTTATTTTTCCACTTTTTAATCCATATTCATTTATACGTAATTCGTATTTAATAGAATAATTACATTAACCATACAATTTAAGAGGCTCCAGTGAAAATAATCACTTTATTAAGATGTTGACTTCTAACGAGGTTTTAATGGATCTTCCTAAAAGCGTTTAATATTGTTTTAATTGGTGGCATTTTGTTTGTTATTAAGTGTTTTTTCCCCATAGAAAAACACTGTGAGCTTTTTGTAATTATGCCAAATGAATTTTTCATTTTGTTCAAAGGTTTCTCGAGATTTTTCTTTTATATTTTTTTATTTTTATTTCATTTTTATTTCATTTCTCGCTTCTAGTATCTCGGATATAGAGGGATTCTAGTGTTAAGACACGCCATTCTCACGCTATTCTCAACACGCACCAAGTTTTGAGAATTTTCATGTTTTTTTTTAAATTTGACTCGCTATCACGCACATAGCGTGGTAGAAAGAGAGATCTGAAAATCTAGTGTTAAGACACTACATTCCCATTAAGACACTTCTGTTCCTCACTTTCCACCGTATTCTAGAGGCATTGCGGCGAAACTCACGCCGCGCTCTATCTCGTTACCAAGGGTAGAAATGAATACACTTCATTTCCTCGAGTGCAAATCGAACCCACAACCAGTCCCTACATTCAAACACTTGAACCACTGCGCCACGACTGGCTTCATTCTTATTTCATTATTAACAAAAACTTTTACACTTCAAGGATCACGCACATACAATTATAATCTAGTATTCCCCAAACACCTGTCAATCTCTTCAACATAACATCAAGAACTATTAAACAATTTGACATACAATAGGCGGAGTTGAAGTTATTACATATTCAAATGCGCAAAAATTTTAAACTATAATTAGATTTGTAATTAAAATGATTTCAACGTAACGTTGTACGTTGTTTTATAAGGATGCTTGTGAGTTATCACTTATTATAGCTTCGAGCTGTATCACACATATAGTAGGAAACCTAAGTGTTAAGACACTCAGTTACCATAAAAACACTATCGTTTCCCACAGTACGCTGAATTTTGGAGGCATTGTGAAATTTCTGAGACGTTGCGTGTTGGGAGATGGAACTCAATTTTGCGCTTTATCTTGGGATTAGTTGACAGTAAGGAAATTAATAAAACAAATTGCCTCGATTCGGAATCGAACGTAGAACCGTAGCGTTTATAGCAAGGCTATACGCTGTGTCCATACGCCACTACGGCCTTGTACACATAATTCGAGTATATAGATAAATTAAATAATTACTCCATAATAAATTAAATATTAATAATTTAATATTTTATAACTTTTCAAGATTAAACTTCACGTTTTCTTAAACTTCACGCTGCATTGCACACGTAGCAGCAACAAAGAAGATAGAAGTGGGTACCTTGTTTTAAGATACTCCGTTTCCCATTCAGACACGTTCCTCACCATTTGCGCGCGCGTCTCTTTACCTCGTAACCAGAGCAAGGAAAAAAAATATTGAATACTTTATTCTCCCGAGTGAGATTGCAACCCACAACCGTCTCGTTTACAGCTACACCCTTGTCCTATTGTTTTAAATTTTTGTTTAACATATCACACGTATAGGTATAGCAAAGAGAGTATACTGTAAAATACTCTATTCTGCATTTTTAACCTTACGACAGAGCAGCTTATTCATTGTATTATTAAAGCGAGAACATAAAACACATTATTTAGTACAACCATTCTTCTCAGCTGAGAACGAACCCAGAACCGTCGCGTTTGTCATACACACTGTCACTGCGCCACCGTGGCCTACTTTAAGTTTCTTGCTTTTCTAAATAAATATGTACCCACATATATGTAAACAAACGGTTCTCCTCGCGTCGCCTCAGCTTGGCCACACCCCAACAATTACCATTACGCGATAGCACCGACGTGGAAGAAACTCAAATTATTGCTGTGTATGCGACACACTGAGAAATAGAACATATGAAAAATGATGACTTCATTTTTATAAGTAAAAGTTTGTCAAAATTAGAAAAGACAGTTTTTTTAGAAAACGAATTGAAATTTGAGGCCAGTTGTAGCGCAGGGGCAGAGCCTGCGACTGTACGCGACAGGTTTTGGCTTCGATTCGGCTCTAGGAAATAAATATTTCATGGGTTTTTAACACGCAATGTCTTTAGAATGGGAAAATGGGTAAAGGATGTGTCTTAACGGAGTGTCTTAACATTAGTTTCCTAATTCTCCCTTCCTACTATCCTATGCGCGTGATTCAGCTGCTAGCGGATCGCTAGTATAAAATATATGTATATCTTTAATACAAATAAATTTGTATTAACACAATTTCTAAGCCAGATTTTAACAAAACTATGATGACATGACTGTCACTGACACATATATGACTGTCACTCAAATCGAATCTATATCTATACTAATATTATTAAGCTGAAAAGTTTATTTCGTTGAACTGAAAAAAGGCTTTATCCTATACTAGGATCCGCCACATTCTGTGCACGGCAGGTTTAGCTGAGCGAAGCTATTTTGCGCAAAATTTTGAGAAATTTTCTGTTTTATTCGATGCGATGAGTAGGTTAGTCAAAGTCCAATCTGTGCGCGTGAATTTCAAAAAGTTCCACAACTTAACTCTATGGAACACATTTATACCATTTACTCAAAAATATAATAACAATTATCATTAAACTACTTCGCTGGTATCACCGCGTCGTCCACAACGTTCCTGCAACATTTCAGAGCTGTAGGTTTAACGGTCTAGGAGGAGTAGCATTACAACGAAACACACTTTTGACCAGTAAGAGCTCAGCTCAATAACAGTACTTTGTCATCCATCCCATTCGACGGGAGGTAGGTAAAACTCAGTTTTATATTTCACACTGTATCCCACACATAGGAGGATATGGGAACGTGGAATCCTAGTAATTAAACGTTCCGTTCCCATGATGAAACTTTCGTTCTCAACTTTCCGCCGAATTCTGGAGGCATTGCGTGTTAAGCGGCGGAACTCAACTCCGCGCTTTTACGTTACGTTACCAGGGCGAGAAAATCAAAATATAAAATATTTAATTTCCTCGAGTGAAAACCGAACCTACAACTAGTTGCGGCTAAAGCTAGTTCATTATAAGTAATATACCAGCTTCAATACATACAGTTCCCAGTGCACCCCCCGCCTAATAAACCCTCATACCGCTCGCAACGTTAGTTATTTTGCGTGAGGGCACACGGATATTTTTATTCATGCTGTTTAATAACAGAGAATAGAGCTGACAACTCTAGATCGATTGTAACATCGGTTTTTTTTTAATTTAATAATGTTAAATGTTAAGTCCGTTGTGGCGCAGGGAAACCAGTGTATAAACGCGATGATTGTGGGTTCTGTTCCCAGTTGGGGGAATGAAATATATGATGAATATTTTTATTTCTGCGCTCTGGTAACGAGGCAAAGTGTGGCGTTGAGTTCTACCACTCAACACACCATGCCTCCAAAATTGGGCGGAAAGTGGGGAAAGCAACTGTTTTAATGTGAAAACGGAGTGTCCCAACACTATTCCCGGTTATGTTCGGGATACAGCGTGAAAAACTAAAAACAAAGTTAATATGCAGATTTTAAATATGCAATGTCTCTTATGTGTGGATTCACGTCGGATTCATCCACTAAGGCTTCCTTACTAATTTCAGGGTTACAGGGAACAACTTATAAAAATTGACAAACTAAAGTTTACGTGCATGTGCACTCATTCATTTTATACAAATAAAATGAATGACAAATACAAGTTTGTAATCTTTTGTATGATTTGTATGAAATATCTATAAATTGACATTTTACAGATTTTTTGTAAATTCTCACTTAGTGCTATATATCATGACTACAATGTATGTACACGGGAAGTACTCTATAGGTTTTGATTGTGTTGACTTAAAAGTTGATTTTGAAAAGCTGAATTTTTGATATTAATCTCAGCTTAATATCAGATAAACGCTTTTGACAGACGGACAAACGGACACCAAAGTGATCCTATAAGGGTTCCGTTTTGACTTTTTGACAGACGGACAAACGGACACCAAAGTGATCCTATAAGGGTTCCGTTTTGACTTTTTGACATACGGAACCCTATAAACGCTTTATAGTTTATATGGTTCCGTATGTCAAAAAGTCCGAACTATCAATTTTTATACAAACATAGCATTTCTATAGTTAACACTAGCAATAGGATGCACGCCAGCTTTCCTTTTAATCGCATTGTAAAAGTAATACTATTAACCTATCTGTTCGCACCGCGTCTGTACGGTTTCAGTTTACGTTTGAAACGGATTGTTTTTTTTTTGTGACTTAGGCGATACCGTGTAACAATGTTGCCATATTGTTATATACAGCTTATCGGTAAATAAATGATTTTGATTTTATCTGTATGTGGGGAGTGATCTTTTTTTAATGTCACCCGTATAACAGGGTTGGTAGAAGAAGCTAGTGTTAAGACACTTTGATCTAGGCTTTCCGTTTCCGTTTTAATTCACTGCTAATCTGGTATATCAATGCAAATAATTCATGTCTTGAGTGGGGATCGAACCACTGGTAGTGGTTCCATATTTGAAGTTTCACGCTATCCTACTGCGTCACTAAAACTAAAATCGTTAAAAAGAAACTCTCTATTACAGTACAGACTATACCATACTGTAAAAGCGACCATTGTGGATTCGATACTTGTGAGAATGAATTACTGTTAATTCCTCACTCTGACCATTCAATACATTATTTCTCGAGAATTGAGCAGAAAGAGAAAACGGTGAACAGAATGTTTTAACACTTAGTTTCCTATTCCTACTCTGCTAAGAGCGGATTTGACTTCTAGCTAAAAATAAATGTAATATTAGGCACCTGATATCCGAATATAATCTCTTATCAGATAAGAAAACGAGAACCTACACTATCCATACCTATATTATAAATTCGAAAGTAACTCTGTCTGTCTGTCTGTCTGTCTGTCTGTCTGTCTGTCTGTCTGTCTGTCTGTCTGTTACGCAATCAGGGCCAAACCGCTAATTCAATTGTGATAAAATACTCATAAAGAGATACTTAAGGGTCTTCGGATGAACATAGGTTACTTTTTTTTCTCATATTTGTAATATTGTCGATATATACTAATATATTAAAATATTTTTTAGTTTGACAGGCAATTTATTCCGCCATGTTAATAACAACCGACCGTTGCCAAGCAACGGTTTGCAAAGTTTGTTTGTTATAAGAAAACGTCACCCAAAATGAGCTTAACGCATACATAGCGGGCACCGACTCAACCTTATGAGATACATAAAAACAATGTTTTACAAAAATTTTGTTCTTTAATGTTTAAAAAAGTCCGCTATACATGTACCATGTTTATCTCTGAAGGTTAAGCAAAAGTAATCATTTTAATTAATTTACTTTATATTTATCGGGTTTTTGTTGTATGTATTTTCTATAATTTGATATTGATCCTTATGAAAATGAATATAATAGTCACTTTTAACATTTCATCTGTATTGAAATTATAGTTTACTGTATAACATTTTAATAAATAATTAAGGAGATGTCACTGATTCGAAATGACCTAGCCTACGAGCGGCATAGTATGACCGACGCGAACGGGCAGCTGACTTTGACAGTTTTGTAAATTTTCATACATTTTCGAACTACTATTAATTTTTATGTAATTATAATTAATTTATACTTCGCTTATTCGAGTAGTAGTATAGTTAGATTTTCATAAATTTCTTGGTGTGGTGTAAGTTGCGGCCCTGTGCGGCAGCGGCATAATATTATTTAAGGAAAGAATTGTTGGTTATTTCATCTTGGATGGTTATCTATTGCGTTGTTATACACTTAATAAAATATGGTTTTAGTTTTTTGGGATTTTATTTGATATTGCTCGCAAAACTTATCATATTTAATGTAGAAAGGACTTTAGTTAGGTATTTCATATAGTATCTATGTACGCGCGCAAGGAAAACGTGTAAAAAAATTTTTCCCGGGTAAATTAGTAAAATCGATCACTGAAAGTCCAATAAAAATCAGTTCAGTTATTCTGGACATTAGCTCGGGGAAATAGAAAGACAGACAGAGACAAAAAATATAATATTTTTTATTGTATTTAAGTATTATGTAAATAACCACATGCACTTGCAAAAACATAGCACAACACATTTAATTTTAATTCTTTTAAATATTTATTTTACTTTGATGATATTAATAATGTAGCTGGTTTTGTTTAATTTTTTTTATAAATATTTTAATATGATTACGTTTACTTATAATTTTTTTCATTCAAATTAGATATTTTCAAAAACAATTTTATAAATATATCTAATAAGCATTCGTATAGTTCAAGCGGGCGAAGCCGCATCCGGGTCCGCTAGTAGAGATATATATTTACAATGCGTGGAATTAAAATAAAGCACTACTAGCTGGCTGGAAACTTTCATACTCAATATTCTATATAGTTCTCTGCCAGTATTGCAGTGCAGGTGGTGAAACGTGGAAAACCACCCCATCTGTGGTCCTCTCTACAAAATTACATAAAATGATCGGTTTGACTGCAATATAATGTATCCCAAAACTTTTACCAAGAAAGAATAAGCTTTAGTTACTCATTGTTCTGATATAAAATAACAAATTTTAAAGATTTTTCGTCACATCAGAGGGACATTTTTACAGGGATGTGGTGCACGCCCACCTCCGTGATCGATATTAGCATACTAAATAAGCAAACATTTTTACAGGCGCTCAAAGCATGCCCCGTTTTCCCCGCACTGCTGGTAGCATGCTTAAAAATAGAACAGCTGTCGATTTTCGAGCAAGCTCAAAATTACCATGCTCATTATTAGAAATGCTTTGACACACACACAGGCCAGTCGTGGCGCAGCGGCACGAAATGTGACTGTAAAACCGACTGGTTGTGGGTTTGATCCCCACTCGAGGAGATGAAATATTTACTTAAATTTATATTTCCATTTCTTTGCTCTGGTGTCGAGGTTAAGCGCGGCGTTAAGTTCTACCACTCAACACGCAATGCCTCCAGAATTCAGCAGAAAGTGGGGAATGGAGTGTCTTTACACTAGGTTTCCTCTACCTACCCTGCTGTGTGCGGGATACAGCGTGAAGCTGTTTTTTTTTATACATGCCTCTTCTCTCTCTTAATAATAGCATGCTACCGTTCTAATAATGAGCATGTGTAACTGTAGCAATATTTCTTGAATTTTAACCCCTAAATCATACAGAGCATCTTTACTTCTATAATAATATTATAATACTGAACAATTTGTTTGATTGAACGTTCTAATCTCAGGAAATTTTCGTTTAAATTCTAAAGTATTGTATTAGCTAGTCTATTTATCGAGGAAACCTATAAGTTGTATTCCATCAGGTTGACATTTGTAACCACCGTACCTTCTGTGTTAGTTACAAGGTTTATTATAGGGGAGAGGGGGGCACATTCGAACGATTTTTAAACTTTGTGTCATATCTAAAAATTCTACAGTTTTTAACTTCTTTACTATTTCACAATGCTTAGTCCAACTATTGTGCCACACTATCGTAGCATCATATGTAGAAAAATATATAAGGTAAAGGTGCAATATCAACTTCAGTAGCAGTAGTCAAATGTTCAAAGCTGCCCCCCTTGCGGGGTAGCTTTGAACATATACGGGGCAGTTTTGAACTATCATCGAATTCAATGAAATTAAAAGGCTTATCAAACTTTTAAGTAACTTTATTAATAAACTTAACATTAGAAACGATGGAGATCAAATATCAGTACCATGTTAACTTAAAAAAACAATATACCTAGTTTAATATTGCAGCCGGTCGTGGCGCAGCGGCACGAGGTGTGACTGCAAAACCGACTGGTTGTGGGTTCGATCCCCACTCGAGGAGATGAAATATTTACTTAAATTTATATTTCCATTTCTTCGCTCTGGTGTCGAGGTTAAGTGCGGCGTTGAGTTCTGCCACTCAACACGCAATGCCTTCAGAATTCGGCAGAAAGTGGGGAACGGAGTGTCTTAACACTAGGTTCCCTCTGCCTACATTGCTGTGTGGGGGATACAGCGTGAAGCTATTTTTTTTTTTTTATATTGCGATTATACTAGTACTAGTTTTAAATGACTTTAATATTATTAATAGACTTTAAAAAACGTACAAACAAAAAGGTAGCTTTGGCTTCCTAGAAGTAATGAACATTATGGGATCAATCATAGAATAAAATAAACAGTAAGCTGTTTATTTTCTAAATAAACAGCTTACTACCCTAATTTGAACTAAGAAAAATTAAATTTAAAGGAAACCATAGATGTAGTATGTGACGTAACCAACAACTGAAATTGGGGGAAGTAGTCTACGTAAGAAATAAAAATCAGCTTCACGTTTTATACCGCACACAGCACGGTATGCAGAGGGAACCTAGTGTTAAGACATTCCGTTCCCCACTTTCTGCCGAATTCTGGAGGCATTGCATGTTGCGTGGCAGAACTCAACTAAATAAATATAAATATATAATAAATTTAAGTAAATATTTCATCTCCTCGAGTGGAGATCGAACCCACAACCAGTCGGTTGTACAGTCACACTTCGTGCCGCTGCGCTGTGACTGGCCTCAAGTTTAGTCTTCGTAAGACTTTTGAAAAACTAACGTAGCACTTGTCCTCTTTCTCAAGAAAGAAAAAAAAATACAAGCTACTTTTTTATTATTCACAGATGATGAGACATTCGCTAAAACGAAGTCTCCAATATTTATTAAGTGGTAGTCTAATTCCATTTCGTAGTCTTCATACGCACAGATTTCAGTATCTTCATTCTCTTCACAGTAAATTGTCACTTTTTCTTCTGATTCCAAATGCATTTTTAAGTCAGTTTCTTGTGAAGAAAAGTTAATTATAGTTTTGTTTTTCTTTCGCGGTATTTTTTTACATATAATAATATTCAAAAGTGCCCCCCTTATTTTGTTCAAAGCTGCCTCAGTGGTAATTAAAAAATTACAAACGTTTGTTTTTCAAGTAAATGTTTAAAAATTGTAGTGATTTCTAATTTATTGCATGATATATGAAACATTCTAACTAAAAGAGGAAAAAATAAAACCATATACCTTGAATTGGATCCCTGCGATCCTTACGCGCTTATTTAAAAATGCATAAAATTTTACTCAAAATCAAACACTCCTCGTAACTCAACCACGGGCTCTCATATATCAGCGGTGACAAGTGACACGTGTGCAGATTAGTGCTGCCACTACTCAAAAAAAATCTACCAAAATTTCTTTTTAAAATAGCTCTGTTAACACATATTTTCAAAGGTGCCCCTGTTCAAAGCTACCCCCCTCTCCCCTATATTCTTTTTATTCCTCTGGATGGGAATCCAACCTGAATCCGGAATCCACACACATATATACATATATATGTATGTGGTTCACTGTGAATGCAACTATAAACGCGACAAAAGCATCAACTTGTGTTTAAAATAAAACTACAATGTCATTTTATGTCATCGTTACGGTTGGAATGTATTTAAATGAAAACATATGAAAATAACTACAAATACTTGCTAAGTATAGTTTTACTTTGAATAAGTTAAATTTTTACTTTGTATTGCCATTTACGTGACTACACAATGGATACTTAAATCGAGTCATTAACTATTTGCAAAATAAAAATATATTATTTTGTTAATAGTTATTATAAACACATATATAATATGTAACTAGTGTGGTGTATACCTAATGTGATCAGACATCCCATTTTCAACGGTACTGTCCCGTTTCTCGCCTGTGTGTTCTGGTGTCCACATGCTAATATGCCACCGGGACGTACAAATGTCCCGTTTTTTCAGTAAATTTGGTCCGTCGAACAAGTTTCTTCGTGATTATCGCTAGTATGCTAGTTTTAAAAATAAAACTAAGTATATTATTTATTAAAGTGTCAATTATACTTTAAAAAATCGAAAGCCACCCTACGATGTCCCGTTTGACCGAAAAATGGTCACGTTATGTATACCTATTTTTTTTTGTTTTGGAAATAATTGATGATTTTCTGAAGGTGGACGTTAATGACTATCGAACCCTATTATTAATTAAAACAAGTTTTAAAATAAAGCAAAATGTTTAACTTCTCACCAACACTACTGAAATCACTACAAAATGTTATAAGGAAGTTATAAATGTTCACTTTACATTTTAAAAAGGAACCAAAAACAACAACTTTCCCCAAATAGAGTAAAAAAGGTACGGACAACAAAAGTCTGTGGCGCTTAACAACTCATATTAAAAAACTCCTATTAGTAGTAATTAGTATTAGCTACATTAAAAAGTTTTAGTATTTTAAATATAGTGTGTAAGTTTATTTTGTCACGGCTAAATACATTCATATTTTGGTAGAGATTCTCTTTCATGAGATAATTATTATAAATCAGTGTAGTGAATGCATATTTTTATTATATTTTTATTTAAAGTCAGAGTTTTTTCAATTAATTGAATGATTATAATTACAATTGCAATTATAATCTGGCCTCAAACTGAGCCTCAACTTAATAAGAATTTTAAAAAAAAAATACATCAGCTTTACGCTGAATCCCGCATACGGCAGGGTAGGCAGAGGGAAACTAGTGTTAAGACACTCCGTTCCCGCCGTGTTTACAAGCACACTTTGTGCCCCTGCGCCACGACTGGCCTCCACATTGACATTTTTAAGATAATCATATATTGATGAGCTTAATCAATTTGAAATAAATATAAACATATAACTCATATAATATATCTACATATTTGTATTTTCAATTGTACTTTTTGTATAGAAGTCGTGAATAATTATAATTCTAGAATTATTTTTAATTTGATACGCACGAAGGTGTAGGTATAAAAGAGGAGGACTTGTTGATTATATTTATTTGTGTGTTTTTATATATTTACATATTTTATCGTTCATTTGGTGCAACAAAAACGCGTTGTGCGCTTTTAGAATGTTTTTTTTTTTCAGTTTAGTTAATTATAGCGTTTCGAACGTGCCAGTTGAGCACGAAATAACTTCACCTATGTAACATTGTATGGAGAATTTTATTAAAGTTTAGTAATTAAAAGTTTTCGTACGTACATATTTGATGTATTTAAAAAAAAGTTCAATTACGTCTGCTGCATCACATAAGCGACTTATTGGTAAGTTTAGACATTGAATATTGATAATACAGACCAAAAACGATGAACATTAAAGATAATTTTCACTTGGAATAATTTACGTGCAGTATAAAAGACAAAGGTTACCTTTCTATTCTTAACTAAATACGATTAATAAAATACTTATTTTTAATGGTAATGGTATTTTTAATATATAGACACAGGCAAATTGAAACATTATAATAATGTTTTTCTATGAAATATCTTTATTTTTTTTTCATAGTTCGGATTTTTTAAAATTAATTGTATTGTAAGTTTTCACTTTCTGCGAAATTTCATACCTATGGGTCTATGCGAAGTAGCGTTTTAACAGACGGACCACTAAGTGAATCTATAAGATATACCGAATAATAAAAATTAGAGTATCAACCCTAATTTTTATTCGAGTATCAACTCTAATTTTTATTATTCCAATCAGGGAACAGAAAATCATAAGAATGTATTATAAGTACAACTAGATGTATCTTTAGTTAAGTACAGTAACTTCTGGATATGTTAAACATACCTAAACGTATTTATACAGAATATACTTACTTTTAACCTTTCTTAAATAGGTACTTAGACATATACACATCTTTACTGCGCGTCATATATAATCTTGGCCATATTTGAATTATTGTAAAACCAAGGAAGGTTTCTCCTCGTAAAAACTTTTATAAGTTTTTATTGAAGAAATCATTAATAAAAAGTATATTTATTTATTAACCTATTTATTCAAAGTAAACTTAAAACATATAGGACTACTGGCTTAATGGATTGTATGTATAAAAGGACATTTCAGCTTTTGTTTATTTTCTTTTATACCTATACAAGTATATATATAATAGACTAGCGGACCCGGACGCGGCTTCGCCCGCTTGAAGTATACGAATGCTTATTAAATATATTTATGAAATTCAGTTTTTAATAGGATTGGTAAGAAAATATAAGCCTAATAAATGATCATAATAATCCGGAAAAGAATAATTAGTAGAGAAAATTCTTATTATTAAAACAATATCTAAGTAATTTAAATGAACAAAAATAATACGTAAACGTAGTAAAAAATAAAAAAAAAACTAAACAAAACCAGCTACATTATCAGTATCATCAAAGTAAAAAAAATATTTTAAATTAAATGTATTGTGCTGTATGTTTTTGCAAGTGCATGTGGTTATTTATATAATACTCAAATACAATAAAAAATAATTTTATATTTTTTGTCTCCGTCTGTCTACCTTCCTATTTTCCTGAGCTAATGTCCA